>JAUTXX010001091.1:0-10226 GCA_032273605.1 Panulirus laevicauda
CAACAAGAAGTGCACATAACATGTTTCGTATGAAGTGATAAGTAAGCTTCATGGAGAAAGGAGAACCAAATGATGAACGCAATGACGTTTATTTAATGGTTATAAAAGAATAAGTTATTTTGTTTCAATATGCATCAAGTTTTCTAAATTCCTCTTATAAATTAAGAACATGAAAAAAAAATAAAGGTTACATAGCTTTTTTTTTCAATATAGTTAACTTGATGATATGTTTCATAGCCTAAGTAGTTCCTAAATTATGCATGATGATCATGCGAGGGTGCGAATACAAGGTTTATGACAGGTTATGACAGAGGAATGATAGATAGAGGGATTTCATATTTCGTGCCACGATAATGGATGTGGATATTTATCCTCAGCTCTGATGAAACAGATTATAACACTTCCAGCATTTCATTATCAGATTTCATTCATAATCAGCACAGCAAATAACTACCTTAAGGCCAGAGTGGAAAGACGACAGGAAAGCTTTACTCTTTGTGATCATACATTTGTTGGCTATGAAGTGTCAAGTGCCTCAATTTTCTGCGCTGGAATGTGTCAAAAGTCAGGATGAGCTTTGCTAGAGAGGCGAAGTTCCTCAAAACATACTGGTCTGAAAAATTCATTAGTTTGGTTAGAAAGATGCAGCGACTAAGTTCTTCAAAGCTCTTCTTAAGAATCAGGATATTAACGTTCATCAGCACTGAAATATGCTGGCCAATCCTCCCACTCTTTCCGAATATCACTCTTTGAGATTCTACTCGATGTCTATATTTTATCATCAGATTATCTAACTTTGGTAGTTTTCCCAGCATCAAAATCCAGTACAATCTTAGGAGATTGATTTCATTTCTTTAAACAAAGGATCAAAGAGAGGCAAACATGAGAAAACATCTCATCTTGAAATGCTTAATATTTTCATCAAGTGAAGACAAGATTGACACACTCGCTTTCCAAACTAACTTGCTCAAGAGTTAACTCTGGTTTTGATGAAATCGTACATATTATCCTTGTCATTCGGGTACTTTCTTCTTGTAGGATAGCTATCAAGCTGCTTTTACTCTGAAGTAATACATTCATTTGATCGAGACTGAATGTTCTTGTATTTTCATCGAAGAAAACGAACAAAATGAAGGAGGGACTTTATAATTGCATAAAGAACACGATTTTTTTTTAATTGCTACTTTTCTTACAGAAAAATATACTAATTACCAGTGAACGTCCAAAATCCTTGGGTTTTTAAGAATTTTTTTTACCTAGCGTCCCTATTCCTTTAAAAAGAAGTCAAAAAAACCTTAGTTTTAGGTACATGTTCCTATGGTTGGCAACACCCGCTTTGCAACGCTTTGGAGGTTGCGCAGGCGCATTGTTGCTGCTTAAACCTGAATCTGCTCTGCGCATGTGCCAGGAAACAGAACCGAGTCAATAGAACGTTGATATTTTTTAAGATTAAAGTTATGCTATTTGGTAAATAATTACATTTTGCTGATGAACTTCAGTAGTACTGACCGGCAGAAAATACGTACTTTTATATTAAGATTCCGAATTGGTTCCATATTAATTGTTGATTTGACTCCTGCTCAGTTTTTGTTTACATTTTTACCGGTCAAGTACGCGAGTGGTGATGCAGTGTGAATTTCTCCAAGCTAACCATTCCCGCGTCCACTTACGCTTTTCGTCCCACTTTCACTTGATTAAGCATAAGATACCGAATATGGCAACTGCTTCCTCCATATCCGGATTGGTTGGGAGGCATACTGTTTGTTTTTGTGTTGAAGCAGCAGATCGAGGGCTGAGTGGCTCAGCTCGTCGCGTTTCATGTGATAGTGAGTCGTTAGAAACGAGTTCCAGAGATAATATTGGTTGGAAAGAGTGTCCGTTTGACACCGCCTTTACGTGGCTGAAGTGCTGTGGATGGAATAACTACTACAGCATCAGGACGGCATTAGTGACAGCAAGATTGCGCCGTTGACAGTGAAACAATAACTTGACACCAGCAGTCGAACAACAGTGATTTCATTAATGTCACAGGCAAGTCTAAACATGGGGAGAAGGTAGATGTAAGGGAAGGTTGGAGACCAGACGATTTCCATGGTCATGTAATTAGTAGTTTGAGGGGTAGCTGAGGAATGATGAGGTGGTGGGTAGTGGTGTGTGGAGGGAGTGGGATGTGAAGGACACTGACAAAAGAGTTCATGGCAGTACAGAAATCTGAACTTAGAGTAAGACATGACAAGAGTGAAAGAATTTGTTTACTGTGAGAATAGGAATAGGATGCAGATTTGAATAAGTGTCTAGGATGATTTCTGGGTGAGATGGTGAGAGCGAGTGAGTGTTAAAGGTAAAGGTTTAGGTGAGAATGCAATTGAGACGAAGGAGTGCACTCTGTGAGAGGAAGGAGAGTTATGAATCGGAGGAGGAGGATGGGGACGCCTTCCTGTGCGAGTCAGGTGAGGCTGCATGAGAGGTGTGGAGGGCGCTAGAGGAGGGGAGGGCGATAATGTGTCAGGCAGCGAGATCAGGATAGAGAGAGAGAGGGGAGAGTTGAATGTGTGAACCATCTGTGTAAAGAATGAGGCCTGAATCCTGAATAAATTTGCTGGTATATCTTTAAAATATTTGGTATAACAAACTTTTAGAAGGAAAAATGTGCATAAATTGAATGATAGGTTCCAAAGGTTTGTGATATGGTAAACACAGAATATTACGAGAAAACCCTCTGTCATGTGTCACTTTATCATGTCTTTCAAACAATGGTCTTACATTTGTCCAGTACATGGGAAGGATAGCAAAGTTTCTTACCGATGGTATCAATATTTGTAAATTCCTCGTCTAGAAATTCTGGGCTGACAATTCGTAAATCTCGCAGATACATAGAAAAAAAATATATGGACTGTTTAATACTAAATCCGTGACCTGAGCAAAAGTAGACATAGGTCATTGTATTAGCTGGCTTTTTGTAGATGCTAGATTTAAAGCAATACTCTTCCCCATGAATCAACTCACTATATATGGTAATTTTCCATTATCTTTGGACTTAAGATATTGGAATGTTACCATTCCTGTATGTGTTGATTCATAGAGGAGTATTGTTTTGAATATAGCATCTACAGAAAGTCAACTAATACAATGTCCTATGTTCAGTTTCGCTCAGGTTATAGATTTGGTATCAAGCAGTCTATATATTTTTTTCTATGTATCTGAGAGCTTTAGGAATTGTCAGCCCAGAATTTCTAGACGAGGAATTTAGTAATATTGATACCATCGGTAAGAAACTTTGCTATCCTTCCCATGAACTGGATAAATGTAAGACCAAGGCTAGGAAGACTTATAATGATAATGTGACGCATAACAAAAGGTCTTCTAGTAATATTTTGTGTTTATCCTATCACAAACCTTTTGAACTTATTCCAATGCTTAGGCTATTTGATGTAAAATTAGTTTTCTCTTAGGAGAGCACTGTAAGGTAAATGTTGATCAGCCCAAGTAATGACAGTAGTATTGTTTACAAAATTCCTTACAAAACATGTAGGCTTTTTCACTTGGGGACAGACAGGTAAAGACTTACAATCTTGTGTCAACATAAAAACTCTTATTGACTGGTCCGGAGTTTCTTCAGTCATAAAGTGTGAAAGCTTTCCAAATAGAAATTTATTTGAATCTGCTCCTATACAGCTGACTGGTGGTAAGAATATGAATATTAGTAGAGGATTATTTAGTTTAGACAACGTCATATTACATATATTTCACAGTGACCTTTACAGGGGGGTTGATGACCTGATACAGCCGTAGTGACCAGAGTAGTAGGGTCGGTTTTGTTACCTGAGCGTCCTTTAACTCCTCAGGGGTCCCCATACTACCCTCATTGCCTGCATCAGTACCGTGTAAGATGTGATCCTGTTAACATTTACTGGTGTCTCTGTATATTTTCCTCCATCTGTGATTTACTTTTTGTTCTGAAGATGTGTTGAAATACACGAAAGCGCTGAAGCAAATTTTCCTGATATGTTTGTTTGTGTGTGACGTGATTAAATACACAAGATGAGTAGGATTGAAATTACAGATGACCATAATATCACATATTAGGAGAGGGCTTGAGTTTAGAGGGAATCGAATTATATTAAGTAGTAAAGTAATTCTCTTGTGATGATTGGTACGATTATAGGGAGAAAAGGTGATTGTATGAGGGAAACAAAGTAGGCCAGTGATAATGATCCGTAGTTAATGAAGTAAGTATTGTAAAATAGAGAGTATGTGTAACAGATGATGCATTGCGCAGGAGCCCTTCATTCGAGGATGTTTGGCTCCACTTATATCAGCTGGGACTTGCTGTTGGGTACCACATGGGAAGGTTCGAATCTCGATCTCGAACAGTATCTCATGATGGCCGACTGATTCCTCAAATTCCCCACAGTTGTAGGTGTTCATGTACATCTATGTTTATGTTGCCCTTATGGTTTTCCATTGTTGTTAGGCGCAGTATATATATATGCTCTTGAACGGCTAGTTATATGTATTATGTATTTTGTGTTGCATCAACAGTATGGCAACAGAGTAACCGATTATGTAGAGTGTGTGAGGGGTTTTGTGCCAAGTGTTTACATAGTACTGATGTGATGAATCCTCCCCTGGTGTAGGCGAGGGTGGTGCCGGCAGCGGGACGGGAGTTGGATGGGGCGAGCCATGCCTGGAGCACGACAACAGCCGCATGGTGCCCCAGGTCGTGTCCACCTACCTGCCCCACACAGTAGGCGGGGCGCCCCACCTGCCCGTGGTCTTCACCGAGACGCAGGTGAGTACGCAACTCCCACAGGCAGCTCTAGCAGTTTCTGTAGTGTATATGTTGATCTGTAAAAAGGTGTCCATCTCAATGAACGACCAGTAGCTGATAGTAGATGCAAAGTACTTTGTGGCATCCTCCACTGTCCTGCATATCTTCGTCATCCCTCTCTCTAAAACTTTGGCTGAAAACTTCGTTTCGTAATGTTTATATCTTTCCTTTTCCCCCTCTATGAACATTGACCTTGAACTGCATCCCTTTCAACTAACATAGTCATCGACCTTTGCCCTTCGAAACGTGTTTCCTTCAAATTCTGTTTTGATAACTAGTTACCCATGGTCCTTTTTTACTCCTCCCTGTTTGAGTCACGACCTCTGGACCTTTTCAACGAGTAGTCCATAGACAGTTAACGATAGACCTTCAGGTCACATCTGTATGGTCTCCTACCATTCAGCTGCCCTTGGAAGTAAGACGAGATGCGGCGTAACGTTTAATGCAGTGTTACAATCCTGAAAACATGTAACTCTCTCTCTGTCTCTATCCATTTATCTATCTATCTATCTATCCATCTATCTATCTATCTATATATATATAGTATACTCACATACACCTAGATGACGTTATTTTCAGATGTAGATGTGAAAAAGAGTGGAGTTTTAAATCCATTTATTTTCAATGGGATATCGTATCCATGATGCTCTCAACGTCAGGGTGTTTACTGCGCGCCTCAGGCAGTGCTGTCAGGGTTGTCACGGGATATGAAGTTTCAATAACGTATTGAGTCTTGCCTCATTTCCTTCAGTGCCCGTTTTCTCTGTCTCGTGATTTGTATGTCATTTTGTTCGTTCCGTGTCTGTGGGGGTCTCCTCGTTTCTTCTCTCGTATCGGCTGGTCGGACTTTGTTTTATGGAGCTGGAGAAACACATGACCCCTTTTTTTTTTTTAAATGCTTTTGTCGTGAGGACTTTTCTCTTTAATGTGGAGTTTTAGTCGGTGTAATCTTTTCTGGGTCCCTTCGTCTTAATCAAGAAAGCTTGTTGCTTAGGCTTTGTTATTCTTTTGTTTTCCATTTAGTGATAGCAGGGCAGGTCTCAGAATGAGCGCTTGCGCTCCTCCAGTGATTCTATTCTGTATGTGATTCACTCGTGTCATTTGAGAATGTCTTTTTCTCTCTTTGTCGTCATCTACTGCTTGTATTTTGGTCTTGCGTTGACACAGAGACGCAGTTTTGTGTCTCGAAAATCCTTTTGGTAACGGTGGGATTAAATTGAAAAACAATGTAAACAAGTAATGATGGAATTATGATGAATGGGAGATGATGCCGTTTTCTTGTCAATTCGTACTTTACGTTTAAGTAGGAATTCCATTTTCTATCTCAGTTATTTTCTTTGTCGTGCCGTCATCTTCCTCCACTGCCGAGTCATTTCCTGTGTGAAATTAGCTTTTTCCTACCTTCTTGTAGTCCCTTCTCTTTCTTTGAATTAACTCATTCTCACATTTTTTTTTTTCTCGCGTCAGGGTTTATTTTTCCAACTTCAATGAGTCCCCTTCCTTCTCTTTTGTCTAAAGATATATAGTAATTACTTGTTTTTCCATTTGAATTCAACTTTCATATCCCCCCTAACAACTACTCCGGGTGAATGTATTGTTAATATTCTGTTATTTCTTGTGTAAAACGCTCTATCTTTTTTTTTTCTTTCTTTCTGCCAACTTCCGTGCGTTCCCCTTCCCATTTTTGTGTGAGGGGTTCCGGCCGGAAGAGCAGGAATGGCTCGGGCTTGTACCTGCCAGCTCGGGTTTAGGTCGTTACACACACACACACACACACACACACACACACACACACACACACACACACACACACACACACACACACACACACACACTTTCATTATGTGTGTCTGCATTCTTTTGTTTTCCCCCCCCTCTTGTCAACTGGCAAATGAGCTGCGGAGTGTAACTGTGTTGTGGCTCTGATGTACGCACGAACCTCACCCGTTTGGGAGACTTAATTCCGGCTTTATTGCACTCATATCAGCATGCCCGCTTGCGTCATTATTCATTTGTTAGAGTCTTTAGCTCTTTGCTTGGCACGGGCCGTTGTCATTCTGACAGTCCGGTCATTTTGAAGAGTGATCATCGTAGATTTTTGCACCTACTGATCATCTCCATGGCAAGGTGGATGGTATATGATTGTATCACTGTTGGGGGAAATGGAAGCGCCAGATGATGCTCAGGAAAAGTTTTAACTTCGCTTTATAGGACGCCTTTATAATATCCGCAGCAACAACGGGAGATTCTTTAAGGCTCACAAAACTTTCTATACTGGAGTGTTTCTTAGTGCACGTTCAGCTGTGCAATCCAGGATGTAATGCGACAGGGGATGTTGCACAGGTACAATAAGTGTTTTGCCCAGTCTCGTAATAAAGAAATTGTTTAAAGAAACGATGTCAGTAAAAGCAAGTTGTTCCAGTAAACATCTTTCACGATCTTTCACTCGTTTTGCAAAATAAGATGAGTGATTTATCATCTCGTTTTCGTTCACCTTTCATCATGTACCAATTCGACCGACTTTTCACAGACGGTAATTTCACCACAGCCTCTCGTACATTCCTTGACCATCTTCCTTCCCCTGTCCTAGTTTGATGTACAACGTCGTCCCATTTGCCTCCAGAGACGAAAGCGTGCGAGTCTAGTCTTCCAAGAAGCCTGCCTCGTCATAGCCAGTAATTACATACGATTACTCGTCTCATATCCATACGTAAAGCTGAATTACTCCACATCAGCATCGAACGAGACTAGATTACTCTAAAAGTGTATCTTTATCAAGCGAAATTGTTTCTTACGATCACTTGCTCGAGGCTGAATCACTTCAGGTAAAATCAGTGTGCACCAGTTCCGGCGAACTCGGTCGCAGCTCTTGCCTGGGGCGTCTCGTGCCTATTTACTCTGGCCTGCGGTGTTTGGGCCTTGGCTTCTGGTGTAATATTGATGGCGTAGGAGCGAGGCGGTGATGGCCGCGCCGTGTACCGTGTCAGGGACAATTGGACACGACGGACGGACATGTTGGACCAAAGTATTGCCTTCAATTATTTCCGCTGGAGCTACCTACCCGGCGTCGTCAGTGGACCGGTTTCCTTCCCGCTTACCCGTTTTATCTCTCTCTCTCTCTCTCTCTCTCTCTCTCTCTCTCTCTCTCTCTCTCTCTCTCTGTTTTCCTCCCTAACTGCGCCTGAAGTCATGCCTATTTATACCCTACCCTCCTCTCTCCCTCGCTTCGTATCCCAGTCTTGTACCTAGTACCCCACTCGGCCACCAGAGGGATCATCGTGTTCGGGAGTGCATAAATATATTATCAAAGTGGTTTTTGTTCCGTAAAGTGCCGTTTGGATATTGATTTATATGCGTTTAAATCTAAGCCAAGTTAGGATATGTTTGATTTAGGTTAGGTTAGGTTAGGTAAGGTTAATTAAGGTATATTTCGGTTTGGTTTCGTTACTTAGGGTTGATTTAGATCAGGTTAACTTAAGTCAAGTTACGGAAGAATGGAAACCCGATCCAGCCGTTCGTCATTTTGAACGACTGGTGACGTGTAAGACGAACTGAACACTGTCCACTGCCTAGATATATCTTGAGAAGCTCTGCAAGATGGAGGTAACGCCGTAGGCTTAAGAAAGGAAGGGTTCGAATCCTGCTAGTGTCAATTTTCTACCAGCTTATCATAATATGGTGAGGTAAACAATAGGAAAATTTTGATAATTTTTTTTTTAGGAAATGTCAGAATGATTGTATCACTGCGTGCGTTTGAGAGTGCTACAATACTGAAGTTTATTTTCCGAAGCAAATCTATTCTGATATAAAGTTAATTATGATGGTGATAATTCTCTAACATTAATTATGGGATTTGTCGTTTGGTATCCCTGGAAATAAGTGAGTGTCGATGAAATAAAGCATTGACTACGTTGAGTCTAAAGGTTGGAGTTGGTTGTCATGTGCCCCTCGGGGGGGGGGATACAATAACACAGCTTTGGTCATGTTTTTAACGTCATATTCGTAAGTTATCAATACTCACAGTCTGTGCTCGAACAACGTTAATTAGTCTTTATATTTCACGTTGATAATTAATATCTTCGCGTCGGAGGACGTTCGTATTGGGTCATTTCAACAGTGACTTCGATGTGGATTTGAACCCCACACAGCCTGATTCACAGATGTTTCGTGATAGTGGGAGAGGAGGGAAGGCTCTCCCTGACCAGGGCTTGTGCGTAACCACGAAAGGTTTTTGCTCAGCTCGATCGAATTTCTCGCCGGATATTGAGCTCGACGATACGGCTCCTGGTTATGATGGCGTGGCCTTGGACCCCAAGCCCTTTAATTAAAGGTCAGATCATGGGGGGGGGGGGAGGGTCCGGGAGTTATAGGTCGTGAGGGGGGTGGGGTCCGGGATATCATACCGGAGGGAGTTAACAGGTCGTGCTTATTGTCCAGTCAACAGAGTACGGACCTGGACACGACGGGCGGGCACGATGGACCAAAGTGTTGCCCTCAAGTCAGTTGACTTCAGGAGCACGATCACTCCTCTGGGTCACAAGTCCTCCCCGAGGCATATTACCGCCCGCGCCCGTACACATGCGCCGCCCAGTGTAAGGGCGGCCTGCAGTTCGCTGATGCTAACAGAATAATGAACAAATAAATGTACGAAATGAAAAAGCCCTGAAATTTTTCCATTAATTAGTGTCAGGCCCATATTCCCACTCTGAATTAGTGCCAGCGTTCGCTGGGTAAACATTCACAAATATGTTGTTAGTTTTATTAACCGTGGATATTGACTTTCTGCGGAGGCTCCTGTCCCGATGGTTGCCTACGATTTCACGACCTCGTCCTCGGTTTCGTAATGTTAGGTGGTCTTTTCCGTGTATTTTTCGATTTAATTCTAAAATCTCAGATTAAGTGGGGTCGGGATAGATGCATATGACTGTAGAACACCTTCGGAACGGAAGAAGACACGTTTTTAACATTCCTTGGCTGTGTGTGTGTGTGTGTGTGTGTGTTTGTGTGTGTGTCACTGGACACCGTGGTGAAAGTGGGCTGATCATTAAAACAAACGGCGAGTCGGGACGCAGTGGACGACTTACATCGTTATCACCACCTACAGTTGGCCAGTATTTAGTGGCTGACCTGCACACTGTGTCGTGAGTGAGGGAAGGACCTGCACAGGCTGACGTTTGAATCAGCCTTCCCGAAGAGGGAATCAAGACGCGAGTCAAAGGAGCGGTTCCTCTGTAGGTGATAGAGAAGAATGTGACTGACATTGGCTTGTGTATTGTGCCTCATTTACAGATTTATTGACGTTCTTCATAAAAATTCCTTCTCTCTCTCTCTCTCTCTCTCTCTCTCTCTCTCTCTCTCTCTCTCTCTCTCTCTCTCTCTCTCAACACACACACAC
>JAUTXX010001102.1:0-10226 GCA_032273605.1 Panulirus laevicauda
ACAGTACAACAGGAGGTTCCTCCCCCACCCACCACAACACTAGCTGCAGGGGAGAACTAAGACCGGCGACCTATGGTGCAGGAGAGGGTATACTGCCTTGGTTAATTTGTAGGAAAGTGTGAATGGTACAGATCGCCTGATCAGATTGTGGAGGTGGGTACCCCACCCCCCCTGGCTCACCTCTGGGGGCAACTGAAGAAATAAACTGTCGTCTTCTAGGGAGGAATATTGTTGTTGTTTGTGTTGATCGTGGTAAGAGAAGCTTCCATACCAAACTGATGTGTGTTGTAGAAGTGTTGCTCTGTAGTCCTATTTGTATGGTGTCGTAAGTCTGAACAGTGAATTTGTCTCCTGCTGTGGTAGTGTTGTGGTTGTGGTACAGGCATGGTTATAGTTGTGGTGGTACAAGCATGGTGGTTGTGGCGGTACAATCATGGTGGTTGTGGTGGTACAAGCATGGTGGTTGTGGTGGTACAATCATGGTGGTTGTGGTGGTACAAGCATGCCGGTATGGAAGGCAGGAAGTTGATATTTTTGGGGATGGTGACCTGGCTGTCCACAGGAAGTGTTACTGTAAACATTACCAGGGGTGGCGCACCCACGGGTGTCATGCAGAAGGGGTGGCACACGAAGGGGTGTCATGCAGAGGCGGTGGCGCACCCACGGGTGTCATGCAGAAAGGGTGGCACACCAAGGGGTGTCATGCAGAAGGGGGGGCACACCAAGGGGTGTCATGCAGAAGGGGGGGCACACCAAGGGGTGTCATGCAGAAGGGGTGGCAAGCGCTGGGGGTGGTACACACACCAGGGGTACCGTATACCAGTAGAAAAAATGGACAGTAAAGCAAAGGCTCTCTCTCTCTCTCTCTCTCTCTCTCTCTCTCTCTCTCTCTCTCTCTCTCTCTCTCTCTCTCTCTCCACTCCCTCAGGCACACACCGGACGGTAAACTGGTAGGAAAAAATACCTTGCAGGATTAATATGCTCCCAGGAAATTATTATATGGAAGTCATATGTTAGAGTGAACATGTCTTGTATCATATCACCAACAACATGCATCCCTTCACTTGTTGTTATCAAGATAATAGTGAGGATAAACTTGAGCTTCAGCCTCTCGACTTACCATGTCTATATTACTCCTGGTGTGGGAAAATGATCCAATAAATCTTTCTTTCTCCTGTAAGGCAGATGACGTGGGTGGTTCAGTGTTGATACGTTATCCTAGCGTGGCCAGAAAGAGATCAGTGGATGAAGAAGGAAGTATGATATACCACTGTGTTATGAGGATTATATGAATTAGTCATTACCGAAGAGTGACAAGTGATGACCAAACTTATTTTTGAAGATACCAAGAGTGTTGCTCTGAACAACATTATCTGGGAACTTATTCCACGCGTCAATAATATCGTTAATAAAGACGTCATTCCTACAGTCCAGATTAAATCGGTGACCTCTAAGTTGTAGTTCATTTCCTCTCGTCGGTAATGTTGGCACTACTGTAATTATGTATTTTAAAACATTCTATTAATTTGCCTCAGAGACGCCTCTTGCTTTGGGAGCACAAGTTGAGTTCTGGCCGTCCCTCATCATATGGTTTGTTACGTGAGGAAGGAATCAATTTAGTTGCTCTTCGCTGCGCTACTTCCAGTTGAAGAATATCCTTGCTGAAGTGGGGGACCCAGAACTGCACTGTATATTTGAGTTATGATCTCACAAGACTCATGTATAGTGGCAATATTACGTTCTTGCTTTTGTACGTCAAGTTTCTGTTCATAAATCCTAATATCGTATTGACTTTCTTGTCAGCTTCATTACAATGCTGGGAGAATGTGACGTTATTGGAGACAAGTGACCACTAGACCTCTCACACTAGGCGGCCTTATTTATCTTGTGGCTCATCTGTTTGTCGTATAAAGATTACTTCAGTCACCTAAATGAATACTTTTCACTTGTGGCTCATCTGTTTGTCGTATAAAGATTACTTCAGTCACTTAAATGAATACTTTTCACTTGTGTGGCTCATCTGTTTGTCGTATAAAGATTACTTCAGACACTTAAATGAATACTTTTCACTTAAGACTTGCATAAACAGGCTTATGTATATGAGGAAGGAACATATGAGGGAGAGAGAAGGATAAATTGTGTTGTATGCGAGCATTTGATGCTGATGAGAATAACAAATGAAAATCCTTTTGAGAGCATTGATGTTTAAAGAGGAATCAAACCCTTCACATGAATCATTGATTCCAGCTTTGGGAGGAAATTAATCCCTCCAAAAAGTTATAAATCCCAGCACTAAGAGGGAAGTAATCCCTCCACCTGAAAGATAAATCCCGGCTCAAGGAATGAAGTAATCCCTCCACATGAATTACATATCCCAAGTCAGAGGGAGTTAATCCCTCCACCTGAATTATAAATCCCAGATCTGGGAGGGAAATAATCCCTCAGAATGAACCCTAGACACCAGCTCTGGTGAGGGAAAATCAACCGATTCAGTTTACATCTTGAAAATAAAAACACACTGCTGCCAGCCTTCTTCCATGCTGCCTATAACACCAGATTTCATCAGAAAAAGATACGTTAAACTCAGCCTAATGACGGGCCAGACCCCCGCCTCGCCCCACGGGCCACCATAATCATGCAGAGGAAAGTCAATGTTGCTGGCATATTTATAGCTGGCCAACCAAGAACAACAGACGAAGGATCTCCTCTTGCGTCCTACCAGTGCTGGTCAGCGGTAGTCCTGAAGGATCCTTCATATTTCTGGGCTGGTGATCTGGATGTACGAAAGCTTAATAATTCCCTCGTCCGCTCAAGCTGAAGCTTAAAAGTGTTTGAATGATGTAATGCAGGTTGAGAACTCACTACCGTTCTATTCATCTGTCCGTTTTCTGTGTATTCCTCTACTTCATCTCTACATAAATGTACATTAGAGTTATCTGTGTGGAACCGAAGACCATAAGACAGTATCCTTCACAACTGTGTGTTTACGTGTGACTCATGAAACACAGTTTTGTTTCTACTGTTTCATCAATCCAGTATTATCACGTGGTCCTGAGTGAACTGAAAATATAGGTACGGAATGACAATCCAGTCTCAGTAATGTCAACACAACTCCAAGTGTTGCAGCGTCTTGGAATCACAATCCAGTCTCAGTAATGTCAACACAACTCCAAGTGTTGCAGCGTCTTTACACGAGCTCACCTTCAGTAGTGTTGGCTGACGCCTGGGACGACCAAGACTACACCAGTATCAAGCTATCTTACGGGTCGTTGCGACCTTTATCTCTTTCCCTGCATCGCTAAGCTTTAGGTATCCTTCACCATCTTATGTCTTATGGAACATTTACAACCTAACTCTCATGTAAAAGGCTTCCCAGATCTTCTGAAACTTCGATTATCGATCTTCCCAGTTTGCTCAATCTCTTGAGCTCCTTCTATACTTCACCCAAGTTCGAGCGTCACCTGTGTCTGTGACCACATCTTTCATGATAAAAGAGGGAAACATTTGTATCACGGGCGACACGTGACCTGAAACAAATGACAGTAAAATAAACTGTTCATGAACAAGTCAAAGAAACATCATACAGAGCAAGTCTATTGCTCCAGCTTAGGGTCAAATCAATGAAGGAATTGATCATACCGGCCAGAAGATGTGAACGAAGGAATCATTAGTTTTTCCTAACGTAACAACATTTTCCAATATCCTTAAGCAACGTTCAGTAGGATCCTTGTGACGCCGTTACCTTAGTGGACTCAGGCAGGAAGGTACCTGGGCCTCTCATCAAGTACCTAGCCCGACCGACCTTCGCAGGTAGCGCATCCTGACCTTCATAATGGCAGATTGACTCCTATCAGTCAACAGCCTTTCTCATTTCCCAAGAGGTCATCTTCATTGGCCTGGCTCGCCCATCATTACATTATTATCACCCACGGTGTAAGGCGGCCCTGGCTGCAGGTAAACACTTTCTGTGCCCAGTCAAGTAGTCTACTGACACACACACACACACACTCTCCGGGACGCCACCTCTGCAATGAAACGTCTGTACCGAGTGATTCCATGATCATCTTCCCTGATCAGGGCCTACGAGGCTTCACCACCATCAGTAGCAGTCTTCTGGCCCTTGCCGACGAGGACCCTGTCGGACCTTGACGTTACCCGCCTTCTGCAGCGCCTTCAGTGACTCGGTCACGCCATCTCTCTCTCTCCCGCAGTACAGCTCAGCCATGGTGTCTACCTGCCTCCTTCAGGACGACGGATCCTCAGCTTTGCTTCCTCCCTCCTGACGTATCAACAACACAGACATGGGACTTTTGGCAGCGCCATCGATCTGCAGAAATTCCACAAGCCCAGGCGACTCCCATCCTGTCTCAACACTCCCTACACCAGCACCAGCCTCAAGCAACGACCTACCCTCGAGTGTCCGGCGGTACCAGCACCACCTCGGAGCACTCACCTTACTTGCTCCTACAGCAGCACCACGAGATCCCTGGCTCTTTCCTCTCCGCACCAGTATCATGGGAACGCTGCTTTCCCGTCGTCTTACCTCACATCATTCACTACTCATCGCAATTTGCCTCAGTTCCATCACTTCTCTACTCACTCAATAAATATTTGTGTGTTATCTATGTTTCCTGACTTCTCTTAAAGTCCAGTCACTGCCATAGACAGAGTACCTGTGAATATCCACTAAACTAGTTTGGTTGGAGATTTGCATACTCTCATCTTTTAAAAACTGGAAATACGTCATAGACTGGAGCCATGTGACGCGCAGGGAGACAAGCCTAGAGAGTCGTATAATGACTGAAGAGAAGAAGGGACAAATGTACAGGACGAAATATCTGCGGGTCGCAACGTCGTGCTCAAAGGTCGTACCGTCGTGCTCAAAGGTTGTACCGTCGTCCTCAAAGGTTGTAGTTATGTTGAAGGAGTTGAGAGTTGTAATAACAATAGAGCGATGTTGTCCAAGGAATGATTTATACCATTAGTCAAGTGTTAGTTCCAGGAAGGTCGAGTCTTGGCTATGGGTCCGTTGTGTAGGATTATAGGAACGTCGATTCTTGGTATCAGGAACACAGAGTACGGACGGACTTTAAGGATATAGTGTTGGACGGTGATACTAGTCCAGCTGCCGTTATCATATCATATTAAGTAGCTGACCTGACCTGACCTGACCTGATCTCTTCCGGGAAAGTGCTTGTCTGTATCCCAAGGGCTGCTCTTCCTCACCAGGGTCACACAATCCTCCAGAACAGAGGTCAGAGTTCGTGATGAACACATCATCGTCTGTAATGACAGACTCTCTCCCCCTTCTTCTGATGACAGCAATCCTGGACGTCTCCTCTCCCATAAGGGGAAACAGCTTCTCCTTCCAGCACCGCCTTGGTGGCCTCACGTCGCTGCCTCTTGCTCACCAGGGGATCACCGAGTACAGGGCAGTCAGGCGGTTGACGTGGTACAGACAAGTGCATCACTCCGGGAGCTGAAGGTCTTGGTCGTGCGACTCAAGCCGCCCTTAGGACGCCTCTATCATCAGTGGCAATTTGCCACGATGCGACTCCTGACGTTTCATGATCCTGGCTGGTTTCATTACAGGGACGTCACCTCCGACGTCCACCTTCGGCAGGGCTACTGTGAGACATCCCCTCCGTCCGTCACGAGAAGCAGGTGTCATAACGGAACCAGCTGCCACTCACCAGAGAGCAGCACACGCCCCGTCCCCTCCTACAGAAGCTCCATGAAGACCCGACAGTCTCGAACCTCTCCCAGGAGCTGCTGCTTCACCTCATGCATCTTCACAGCACAGCGGAACTCCCCCTGCCAAGCCTTCCTCCTACATCTTATCCTGCCTCCCGCGACCTCTCCTTCCTACCTCAATCCTTCCTAACTCAATTACTGTACCTTACCTAATAGAGCAATGTTGTTGTTGTTACCTGTGTTTTCATATCCCTCTTCCAAATGCATCACCAAACATAGCTGAACCGTAACTCCTGCTACAAAAGGACATTGCTGAAGGAACGCCGAGCGCTGGTCGTAGGAGTGTGTCATCTCTCATTTTGTTTTCATTATGAGTATATATGACGCACAACATCGCCTAGTGCGCTGTACTGATTGATAAACAAGGTAACCTTCTTTACATCCTCTTTAGCCTTTTCCGACTATAAAATAAGTCTAATAGTTTATTTTACTAACATCCCTCCTCCCCACCCTTTCTCTCAGTAGTAGCCCAGGGCACCAGCAGGTGGCAGCACGTGCATGTAAACAAAGCCTGTGTGTCATGGCGGCTCAGACGTCTCGGTTGTCATGTTGCTTCGTAGCACCAGCCAGTGAGCGAGGCATCTGCTCCCACGTGAACGGAAGCTGCACCTCCCACTCACATCTGGCTGGTCGAGAGCCAGACATTTAGTCATCTATGCGGTATACATCTGAATGACACATATCATTCCACTGTGAAATTGTTTGCCATGGTGGGTATCAGTGATGTGTGTATGTGTGTGTAGATAGATAGATCGTTATATGATCAAAGGATTATGCAAATGGTCTCGCAGCGTCGCTGGCTGGTGACGTCACACTAACGTGCCGTGTTATCCTTCTAAAGGCAACCTCACGACCTGCCTCCTGACCATCACCTTATAATCCGCCATCGTAATCCGCTGACCTTGAAGTTAACTACGTGTGACCTTGCAGGATCACGTCCTGCCTCTCCCTCCCGCACCACAACTCACCTACGGTCCCCTCCTTCCTCCCTCCCTCCCTCCTGCCTCACAACCACGGGGCCTCACCAACACACGAGCTCTGAGAGCTGACTGAGCCATGAGACCAGACAACAACTCCTCCTGCAGGACCCTCACCTGCTCCTGCACCAGGTGACTCCTCCCTCGTCCTTGCCACACCTTATCCTCATACCTGATCCTGCACCACCAGCAACAGCTCACCTCACTAACCATCATCAGTTTATTACACAAGATCATCTGTTAAACTGGCGACTCACAGTGTAACAGAGAGACTGACACAAACAGTTTACGTTGTGCTAACTGTCGAACCTCCTTCCTCCGTCCAGCCATAACTGCTTCTCATATCCTCCTCCTGCATAACCCTCCTCCCTCTCCCTCCTCCAACACTATCCACATATATTCAGCATCTAGATTTCTACCCTCTCGTCTCTTTCTCAGGTCTAGGCTACACTAGCTAGTATACCAGCTAGCCAAGATATTACAACTAGCTTGTTAATCCAGCAGCCTGACACATTCTCTACCCATCATCACCGACTATGTGCACCCTCCCTCCATACTTGATCTGACCTTGGACCACACACCCCCCTACCCCTGCCTCCCACCAGCAACGGCCAGACAGATGAAGCCAGTGACAATCTCCCTCAGCGTCTCTCACGGTTAAGGTGAAGGGCAGCACCGTATTATCATTTCCTCGTGACACTACACAAATGACCTGCATAATCCATCTTAAAGCGATCTGACGACTCGCGGCTTTAGTGACACTTGACCTACAGTTGTAATCAATTTGCCTTGATGTTAACGAGGTACGACCTTGCCTAACCTTTCTCCAGGAACCTTAAGAAGGTATTCACTTATGAGCTTCACATTCCACCGCAATCTAGTCCTTCATTAATCATCTCTATCCATTCCCTCAGGGGCCCACCATTGTAGAACTGGAAGCCATGCCAACACAGTTCATGGTATCGGTGTTGCCGACCTGCCTGGCCTCACAGAAACATGACCCTGCTAACCAGACTACCTGCACCAGGCCACGAGAGTGCTACCCAGCCTCATGAACACATCTCAGACACACGACTCCTGGCTTATCACTCATCATAGCCTCCTCCAGGAGCTCCTGCATCCTTCGGCAGGAACTAGTGGGGCATCACTAACGCCCATCTCCTGCAACAACCTCCTCCACAGCACCTGTGGCCACGCCATCCCTCTCCTGCAGCATAGCTGAGCTCCGACACCCGCCTCCATGCACCTGGACAATGGATCCCCAGCAGCGATTCCTACCTCCTGCTGGACCAGCACGACGGTACGACCCTGTGAACACAAAGACACGACCCTTTGAGCACGACGGTACGAGAACCTTCAGTATGATGACCTGACCTTTGACATGAACCTTAAGGGTCAGGCCAAAGGTCAGGCCATCATATCCGAGGGTCGAACCAAGGCGCTAAGGGGTCGTACCATCTTGCATGAGGGTCGTACCGTCACATCGTCTCGCTAAGGTTGTATCTTCGCATCGTTTTGCTCGGAGGTCGTACCGACATACAGTCTTTCTCGAGGGTCGTACCATCACATCATATTGCTCGAGGATCGTAACATCACACAACTTGCTCCAGGATCGTAACGTGACGACGTCTTGTTCAAGGGCCGTACCGTCGTACCATCTTACTTGAGGATCGTACCGTCATGTTGAAGAGGTTGAAAACCAGATTACAGGGGTCCAACGTACCCTACCAGGTATACAGGGGCCCAAGGTACCCCACCAGGTATACAAGGGCCCAAGGTAACCCACCGGGTATACAGGGGGCCCGAGGTACCCCACCAGGTATACAGGGGCCCAAGGTACCCCACCAGGTATACAGGGGGCCCGAGGTATCCCACCAGGTATACAGGGGGCCCGAGGTACCCCACCAGGTATACATTTTGCAAATTAACTTCGCGTGTCTGGTTCGTCTAACGCTCAAGATGAGGGCAATTTGGAGCTTCCTTGAGTCTTTTTATATTTTGCTGTAATTAGAGTGACGTAACAGATCCTGCATCTACGTATGTCAGATTCTCATGGAAATTCTGAGAGCATTTCTCAGGTAATTCCAAGACTTTCCCAAATGCCTTAAGAGGAATCAGAGTGACTCGACTTGAGAATGAGAGGATTAGATGCTTTTTAGTGATAATAACTCGTGACTGTTTGTGCATTTATAGGTCTTGTTCGTGTTTTGATCGCAATGTTTAATGCATTAGATGCTTTTCAATAATGTATCTTACATACAGGCCATTAGCAGAACGAATCTTTACATATCTGTGCAGTCAGACAAAATACCACAGCCGAGAGCCGTATGCGTATATGCACTAAACACCACAGCTCGCAAACAATATGTATGTGCATACTAGAGGCCACAGCTCACAACAGTATGTAGATACACACACTAGAAAACATAGTTGAGAACAGGATGTGTATACACGCTAGACACACAGCTGCGAACAGTATGTATCCATGCACAAGGCCACACAGCTGATAATAGTATGTATACACGTACTAGACGCCACAGCTGAGAACAGTATGAATATACACACTAGACACCATAATTGGAAACAATATAGCATTATATCTTGAGTCAGTCCCTTGTAGGTTCGGATTCTGTTGATGAGCACAGACAGGTCTGGACCACAGGAGCATGACGGCACGGCGGTACAGCCCTTGTGAGTATGATGACCAAACCTTCAGAGGTCGCTCTGTCGCACTCGAGGTATGCGTTGTACGGGTTGTGGGTGTATTGCAAAGACGGACGTATGTGTTGATCATTTCAGACCCGTCATGTTGGAAGCGGATGAGATGAGCATATTCTACGTAACGGATAAGCTACTACTGCGTCGTCTACCATACAGGCCATAGCATCCTCTCTCCATAGCATCCAGCTATGGGGTTAAGCTAGACAGAAAGCGCGCCAAACGACACCCAAACGTTGCTTCAACGGACGGCAATAATTTACTTTCCTTTGTTCCACTTTATTTGTTGTTGCTAACTTGTCTTGTAGGTGAAAACCTGTGTCAGTTATCGAGAAACGGGACAAATTAGCGACGAAAAGTTGAGAGAAGTTGCTGACTTTTTAGTAGAGGATGATAAGTGCAGCGTGAGTCGTATGAGGCGAGCTGTATCTGCGTCTTTGTTTTGTTCCAATATTGTTTCCAGCTCGTAAATTTGTTGTTCAACTATTGCATTCTTCTCTTGGCTCTTTCAAAATGATTTTAGATGTTTTCCAGTTTAATTCATGTGTTATGTAATTGATTACTATGCATGACATTATTCTCCAGTCTTCTATTATCTTCCTAACGCAAATGATAAGTAAATGGTTACTTATTACCTCAAGCACTCAGTAATACTGGGCTCAGAGTATTTAGTGCGGAACTAAGTCATGGATTCGACGTCACGTACATTACTACAATGTAATTATTCACCGTCTGCATGCACGGTTGACTGGAGTACAAACGCAAATATCATATATA
>JAUTXX010001113.1:0-10225 GCA_032273605.1 Panulirus laevicauda
GTAAGTTTGAATGGAGAAAAACTGGAGGAAGTGAAGTGTTTTAGATATCTGGGAGTGGATTTGGCAGCAGATGGAACAATGGAAGCGGAAGTGAGTCACAGGGTGGGGGATGGGGCAAAAGTTCTGGAGCATTGAAAAATGTGTGGAAGGTGAGAACATTATCTTGGAAAGCAAAAATGGGTATGTTTGAAGTGTTCTTGCAGGGTGTTTACAACTTCTAAAGTGTTGAGAGGTTGAGTAAAGTGAATGGAGTATACAAAAGAGAAAAACTAAGTGAATGGAATATACAGTAGAGAGAAATCATGTTCAGAACTAAGACACTATGTCCTTACCGCCACTTCACTTCAAGATTATCATTTCACATCAACAACATATGACCAGAGTTTCTGAATTATAATGAAAAATTTTTCTGATTAATTACAACAAGAGGAAAATAATTACCAGGATCCTGTGCCAGTATAATAGCTGTTTGCCTGGAAGGCGAACGCATAATGGCAGACACTTGTGCCTCATTTGCACAACCATCTTTTATAATCTCAGTGAGTAAGACTACCTCATTTCGTGAGCATAACCTGAAAAATACAAAACGTTAAATAGAATCTATAACATGCCTAAAAGCTATACAGATGTTTATTTTGACATTTTCTCTATAAGCTCCTTTGAAAGATTTAATAATAATGCCGGTGAGGTCCTCCCTATCATGGGGAAGACAAAGGACATGTTTTAAACCAGCTATGTAGCAGCCATAACCTTGCCTCTAATCAAATTGACTGAAATTAATGTTACAGAAAAGAGTAAGGCAATTTTTTAGACCTATATGTTAACATGAGCAAGAGAGAAAGGCTTAAAATCATATGATTAGTAATGGTAGAAGAATAAAGAAACTGAAGTGACACAAAGTGACATCGATAAAGTCTATGACTACGCGCTACGTGATAATATTATAGAAATCATGAAACACCATAGGCGTCTCTCTTGTTCATGTTCTACTTTGTAGACTTTGCTGAAAGTAGCACCACTAGATCTTTAACACTCAATTTCCTTCTATTTCAAAGTCTGAATCAGTTTACAAGAACTTAAAATTATTATAGTTGGGATGCTACACCTAGAATGCTACCCTTTTTAACAATGCTAGTGTAAAGAACCCAATGGTTCCACTTTTGTCAGAACCTATGCACTAGAACAAGTGAACACGCCAATGTATAAATCATCAAACATAATGCTCCCAATCTTGCTCTAAAATCATTATCATATTCAATCAAACACTACACAACTACAGGGATACAAAGCCATACTGTTTCCAAGGCTAACTAATGTAAAACTTAAATAGAAATTTACGTTTGACGTTTCCCATTAAATCCATAAATGAAGTGGTACAAGGGATGTAATTACCATTTGGATCATTACCACAGACTCTTGAATATTTCTACACTAGATCTAAGCGAAATTCTCTATTACAAAGCCCAATACTAATAGAGGCAGTGAAGTCTGTATTTGCAACCAACCAAAAACCAAATTAATTAATCAAATCTTAACAGCAACATTGAAGCTTGACAATACTTCCTCGATTTAATAAATGATACATACAAAATTACCTAAATCAATGATATGAGTAATAATTTCCCCAATGTACATCTTCATGAACTGCCTTGCAATGATTGCATCATAATTACCCCCTACCTAACTACTCACAATTTGAAAACTCAACTTACCAGTTGTAACAACCGCCATCGTACACCTTCAGAGTAAAATTTATAGGCACTTCATGGTTGTAAGGAAGTAGAACCCGCGGTACATTTAGTTTGGAGGCCCTCAGGGGCAGAAAACAGTACAATATAACACAAAAGTGTAAAATCTTCTCACAAGGTATCAACATCGCGCCGCACACGCTCCTCAGGGCATTTAAACTACGGTTGTAACCCAAGGCGAACCAATGGTAACAAGCCTAAAACTAATATAATTTTTTTTTCTATTTTATATCCTTAAATGATTGAGATGGCTGACAATAATGGATGATATGAATAAGAAGGTATCTTGATGTGTAATGACCTATATATAGGTTTGATATGAGTCTATGCCGTGTCAACCCATTTTGTTCTCCATTTCAGACACGGGCCATCACTTGGTAATGGACTCTTAAAAGACATCATGATAAAATATTAATCTAAGATAACTAAAGAAGATAAGATTATCTCTTTATCGTTTTCCACTCAATCTTGTTATTTGCATTTGACAGATCAAGCTATCACGTTCCTTTTGTGGAGACTGATTTTTAGAACAATAGATCTGGATATTGTATTATTCAAGTAAAACTACTCAATAAATGTACAGCTGAATAATATAACCTATTTTGAAGTTTTCTCAGTTAAAGCGAATGATTACATACTTGAAACAATAGAAAAGAGTAATTTTTTGGGGAAATAAAGTTCATGGTAATTGTAATTTTTCTGATCCTCTGATTCTTCATTATACACACACACACACACACACACACACACACAAACAAAAAACTAAAAATGGAGAATAAGTCATGATAGGAAGGGATGGTGATATACGAACCTTTTAGTTACTGTGACTCTAGAAGTATAACATCATTTTGGTCAGGATATTTGACCATCTCTTTTCTTATTCATTTTGCAGTTTTGTCTAAAGTACAAATGTGCCGCATACATTTAACATTATTGCTTAATTTTTGAGTTTGTATACTTTTCCGTAAAAATTCATTAGGATTGAATCATTCTCTTTTATCATATTTGTGTATACAAATCAAACGGTTATAATGATTTTTCCCGCCTTTATTACTTGAACGTCAAATTGCCATCAAATTTAGCAATTACTTATCACTGGTTAGCTGACTTTGCTTTAAACCTTCCGAAAACTATAACGAAATACTAGAACAGAAATGTATTCCTATGAAGAACTGATGTAGAGATACGGGGCTTTTGTAAAATGTTGTTTAAAATTGATACCTCTTAAACTATTGCTTTAATAATGATAATAATGATAATGATAATCCATTTCTATCTCTAACATGTTAACTGAGTACGTAAAGCTTTCGCAAACCTAAAGATGGTAAAGGACATTTCGATCAGAGCACGCACAAACACACATAAAACGCAAAATATTAATTCAAAGAGCTCGTATTGAATAAGAAGAGTATCTATTCCATATCCATACTTAGAAAATGCTCAAAGTCCTAGCGTATTATCTAAAAGATCAGTTAAAATCAAGGATATAATATTGACAAAGGAAAGAGGGTCAAGTTTCGGCCTTCCTCCTGGAGTTACGTAAAGCGATCCCAACAAGCGTCTGCTCAACAAGGTGACCTAAAGAATTACGTCTACCAGCAGCGAACACTACGACCATTAACTGGCCACAACAACGAAATAACGAAAACGAAATGGATATGTGCAGTTTTTGAAAGTAAACAGACCAGGCACAAAAGACAAATGAAATGGAAGAATCTATGAAGTTTGTGGCGTGACAGTAGAAAGGGGTATACAAGTTGCTTCTTAGACGTTTTGAGGAATGAAAATTCATAGTGCCTTCTGGTTAATGCTCAAGTTTAGTCCCACAACGTTATTTGTTGAGTCTTATATAATTCACCATTTACATTGGGTTACCCCTCTTTTTTCCTGATCTTCCTGTCCCTCTCTTATATTGATACTTATTAAGATTAGAAAAAAATATTTAAATAACTCTTTGCTGGTCTGTTATTGTCCATACTGTACACTGTCATTGCAGAAGAAAATTACTGGTATCCCAAAATTATTTTTGGGTGGCTTGTATATAATTCTTTCTCAGTTTTGTCTTAAGTGCACACTGGAGTGTAGGGACATATGGGAATCCAGGGAATGTGAATGTGTCAGTTCAGCAGATATACAAGCATTTATGAGGGGAGTTATTTGTGCTGGTAAAAGTACTCGTGTTAAAGCCTTATTGCTGACTTATGAAGACAAGTGAAACTTGCCACTTGCCAGTGTGCCGTTAGAAAACTATATTCACGTTTTGTTTGGTAATTTGTGGCTGGTACTTTATTTTTGTTCAATGATAGTTGTTAATTTCAAGTGAGTAGGGCATTTAAGATGAGGGAAAATATGCATTTAATGCAAAACAATGTGATTAATTTTCGAAAATCAGCAGAACCTGTGAAAACTTCTGCTTTCCCTACAGGTTAAAGGCTGGTTTCACAGTCCTCATCTTAAAGTTTATAAAATTTTTGTCCGAGTCAAAATATCATTCAAGAAATGATAAAAATATAAACTGAAAGCTTAATTTTATGAACTTTCAGATGATGTATGTGGAGGAGTCACAGGATGATAGGCACTATAGACTTTATTTTTGCTGTAACTATGAAAATCAAGTTAAATAACCACTAGGGAAAGTTGGTTGAAGTTTTAGTCAAGGAGAGAATCTTAGGATGGTTATAGATTAGGTTAGGGTAGCACGTACCTTAAGCATCTACGTTATAGAAAAGCTGTCTCCCACCATGTGTAGCTTTGCAGATCTGTGCAACCAATACCTGAAGTTTTGTTTTAGCATGGACTTATCTGCAGTAAGTTTAAGATCCTTTCTCAAGCAGGGCATTATCTCCTTTATGTCATATGAATATTATCTCCCAACTTCACCATTACCATTCTGCAGTGAAAGGGTGCTTGAGAACAGGCAACATAAATTTATCTTTATTGAGACCACTTATGCTTTTCCACAATTTGTGGAAATCAGTTAAACTTAAAAAAGGACTCCAATGTGCCTGAGGTGAGAAGAACTGTCAGGCAGCTGGTAGAGTATGAGTTAACATACCATAAGTTGAAAAGCATAATGTGTACTAAAGGCCAAGAATGTGCTGCACGGAATATATATGCAATTTTTTTACAGTTAATTGTCGCTGGAGCTGGTGTAAGACTAAACGCAAGAGACTACGCTCTGATATTTCATTAATGATATAAAATTCCTCCCACCAAAAGTGAGTTGAATTCCCTGATATTTTGGTTAGGCCTACTTAGGTTGATGATGTGAACAGATATTGTTGTGTTAGCCAAGATCTTGTAATGAGATTTCCTTTATTAGAACAGATTTACCTTAAGATTACAGAAATTATCATATTTACGGATATTTTTCATTTTGAAAAAAATTATTAACTTAGTATTTGCAAAGAAGTTTAAGTTTTTGTCATTATTTTTCAAGGAAATGTAGAGCTTACCTCTTTTTTATTTTTTATGAGTGAGTTCTAAAGCCAGTTTAGTTGAGAAGTAGCATATGTTCATGATTTTCTTTTCTTGCAGCAGGCAAACTAAGTCCAACATGAGTGCTTCCAGTAGTGATAGTGATACTTATGGCCCTGTTTTACCACTAAGTAAGAGGTGTGGCTCAAATAGAGAAGGTGAAGGTAAGCATTAAAATGTGATTTGCAGTTCAGGCACAAATTGTTTTAAGAATTCCTTTGTAATTTTTGGATCAGTTTATTTGTCATATACCGTACCCTTCTGGAGGTATTGATTTCTCTTTTATGCACAAACAGTAATATATCTAGAATCACTTTCATTATTGTCAAATCACCAACATATAGTTTCCAAGGAAAACCTGTATAGATCTGATTTTTTGAGCATGTTGGTGTAATTAATATTCAAAATAAATACTTTATTTGCATCCAGAGATGGGGAAGAAGCATATCATTATTATAGTAAATACAGTAAAGTTATTTTGAGATTGATAAATAAAGAATTCAAGGGAAAGGTAGTATGATGAATGAAAACTTGATGGTAAAGTGCAAGTATGAAAAGAATCTTTGGTTATTGAACATGGGCAGGGTGAGTAACCATAAACCAAGGAAAGGAATGAGATCTATTGGAAAATATAATGAAAGAAGGAATTATGGTTAATAATGCACCTCTCCTTTGCTTGATTTTCACCATGTAACAAAAATTGTGTACATTTTTGCTTATAACTCACTGGAATCGATGAGTGACAGCTCCATGATCTTCACATATTTTCTGTGCTGATCTGTCTGTAGGGATACATAATCAGCATGTTCTGTGCTGATATATTTCTAGGGATCCATTATCAGCTTCAGGTACATGTTAACACTGGTTTGTGCATCATGTAGTATACAGGAGAGAAATAATTCGACTTGCATGTTTTAACTGCTAAAATGGAAGTCAGGCAGGTCTTTTCAAGATACCATGCTTCAGGACTGGTACCACATTACACTCGGCCCCATGGTCAAGCCTTAAAGTTATCATGCCTGATAACAGCTGTCTTGTATGATCTTTGCTCTTTTAACTTTTTCATCCATTCCACCACATTCTGTCGTGACTATCATGTTCCCGATTACAAACATGGCTTCACCAATGGCTATACATAATTTTTATCTTTGCTTGTCTGCTTCAGAGCTTCTAGGCTTGTGGTCTTCTTCAGTTTTGCTCATGAACCTTGCCTGCCTGGTTCATGCAGTACTATAAGCCTTATCAGTGTAGGACTCGCCAGATTTATTGCTTGCTTAGAGCTTTGTTTCCCAGTTTGGATTAACCAGTTTTGTTCTTTGCTGTTACCATTTCTCATCCAAGTATGTGTTTGTGCATCCATACATACATGTGTGCAAGAGCAAGATCTTTGAATAGGATATAAGAGGTCATAGACAAAATTCATCCTTTTTTTTTTGACAACAGTAAATCTGCTGTTTACTTCTTTCATACTGATTTCATTATACTGAACTGTATGAGAGGGATTGAAGATCTTTTACTTGGTTTAGATTTTTGAAAATTTATTTTGTGGTACTGTATATTGGTAATGTTCTGCTTTCTCATCCTCTTTTGCAGGTATGAAGTTGTAGCCAGGCAGTGTAGTGTTCAGTGCATCAGCTAGCTATTCCCATCTTGGGATTCCACCCTTTGAAGCTTGGAATGATATAAAGGATGTTCATTGTATAATTTTGAATGACAGTTTTATGATTATTTTTCAATTTTGTGTCATTTACAGCTGAAACAAAATCCTTGTCAAACAGTAGCGAGGATGAAGATGCATATTTACCAGCCTTACCACCACACTTACTGAAAACCTCAGGCAACAGAGAAGCAAGTCATGAAAGACAATCAGCTGTATCCAAAACAGCAGCTACATCAGACAGACACAAGATGGGGAAAGAATATAATGATGACAGCAAAAGTTCTAACCTGTGTACTAGTGGTGTATCACAAAAACCAGAGGAAGAAGCTTTCAAGATAATAAATGAAAGTGGTGGTGAACCAGTGCAGAGAAAAATAGTCCAGAAATACTCTCAACAGAAACAGGATGTTCTGTCTGATGATGATGATGATGATGATGATGATGATGATGATATGTATGGGCCAGCTTTACCTCCTCATTTGCTCAAAAAAAAGGAAAAAAATAGCTCAGTCTCTGACACAAGAAATATCTCAGGGGAATCAATTCAAAAAGATTATGAGAAACAAGATTTGGAATCTGATGATGATGATATGTATGGTGCAGCTTTGCCTCCACATTTGCTGAATAAAAAGCAAGAGAAAAGTAAAAATTCTGATAACAGACGTATCCTGGGGCCATCACTTCCCAAAGGTTTTATTCCTCCTGAGACATCACTTCATATCGACAATGATAAGGAAGAAAAAAGCGAGAGCGAAGATAGTGATGGGCCTATAATTGGTCCCACACCATCTTCTCAGAAATTTGATAAAAAAGAATATAGAATGCAACAGCTAGAACTCAGGGCACTGAAAATGAAGGAAAAGCTAGAAGGGAAAGATAATGTAGGTTGACAATACCCTGTGTGTAGTGAAAAATATGAATAAATATAAGTCACAAAATGGTATGTAAATATATATTTATAATTAGAAAATGATAGATGCAGTAAAACTAGTCTCATGTTCTTCAGCATGACAACAAGCCATTAGTCCGTGAATCTTGGATGACTGAATTACCTGAAGGCAAGCCTAACTTCTGTGGTCTGGCACCTCGTCAGTTTCTGCGGAAAACACCCCAAGCGAAGGGGGATCGCTCAGTGTGGACTGATACTCCAGCAGATAAAGAGAGAAAAGCTAAGGTAATGCAACTGGATTTTAATGTTTTCATCATTCACATTATACTAGATTAAAATCTGATTAAAGATTTGATTGAAATCTTTCCATTAGGATATAAATCATCAAAATGAAAATTACCATTGCAGTTGTATCAGTCTTGTATATATGTGTCTTTGTAAATGCCAGGATTACTGAACTTGGCTTAGTTGTGGTTATGCTCCGAGTGAAAAGTCAATTTCACATAGATTGTATCATTGTCGGTGGATAAAAAGGAGTACAATCTCGGTGAGGAACTTCACATTCCAATATACATATACTCTGTATATGCATTTCTGCATGTTAGGATGACAGTAACTTCAGTCATACCCATCTTTGCCTTAAAAGACACTGACTTCTTCCACACACTCCTTAATGCACCAAGGATCTTTACTCACTCTCCCAAAGGTTCCATCCACTGCCATGTCCACCACCAGAAACCTGTTCCATCCCCTTGCTACTCCTTATTACCTTATATTTGTTTGTCTTTACTCTTTCCTTTCACACTCCCAGACTCGAACACTAGATCCTTCATACTGCAGCCAGAGAACAGTTGCTGGCAAACAGCAGCTGACACTCACCTTCAAGGTGTCTCCCACCCCCAGCATACTCTAGACCTCCCTCATGCCCCAGGTCCTTCCCAGGTACCTCCCGTACCACCCAGGCCATGGATAGATTTAACAACCATCAGCATATCACACAGTGTTGAAGCAAACCCACTTTCAACTAGAACAAGTCAGTGTATATCTGTTCATTCCTTTATTATTTACATGATAGGGATTTGCATTTTATAATTTCCAGATGGACAAAGAAGAGCAACACGAACCTACTCCTGTCAATGCTGCAAACAAACGACGTGAAGACGAACTTTCAGAACAAATTGATGAGTACAACAAAGCAAAGAGAGCCAAACCTCTTATTGACCTACACAGGAAAAAGTTAAAGGTATGCTGAAAACCTCTCTCTCTTTCTCTTTCTCTATGCTTATATATATAATTTTTTTATATTTTTTCTTCGTGCATGTTCAGCATTTCCCACATAAATGAGGAAGCGATAAGAACAGATGACTGAGCCTGAGAGGGAATATGAGAATACCTGCACTTCTGTCGTGCTACTAATTCATTCATATAAGATCTGTTATTGACGTTCCTGTGTCAGTTTCTTTTCCTTATTCTTTGCTCTCTCTTTGTACCCATACTGTGCCAGCTTTCCATCCTTCATTCTCCATCTTTTTCATAGAATATTCCATTTGTTTCAAAACTTACATTATTTAAAGTATCCCTCTTTGTCTTACCTTATCAGTACATTTTACTTTCTCAAAATGCTCCATTTGTTACACATCATACATAAATACTTCTCTTCCATCTTGTTAATCAAATGTCATCAATTGTCTTATTAGAAATAAGGTTACAAGTCAGTCTTCACTGATTCCATCTTTCTCATGTTTTTACCATTCATTTATCTCATGTATATTATCACCAGCATTGATGCTACTTTGCTCAGGGATAAAATAGCAAACACATAATTTTTTGAGTTGCCATAATTAGTTCCATCTTGCTTTCACATCACCCCTTGACTTTTGCATTTCATTTTAACACACAGATATTGCCTGGATGGAAACTATGCATACTCAACGATATATACATGAAGAAGTGGGGAGTGAAACGTGCAAATAATCAACCATTTTCCAATGTTTAATTTATTACTGTCGACAGCTGTTCTGATTGCACATTTTTCTGTTCTGCTCATTTAACAGGAGAAAGAAGATCCATCTGGACCAAAGGAGAGACGTCCTTTCAGCCGTGAGTTAGATATGAATGTCAACAAATTTGATGAAGCACAGAAAAGTAGTATCCTTAAGAAGGCAAGAAAGCTTAATGATAGATTTTCTGCAGGAGATAAGAAATTTTTGTAATTTTTTAAAATACTTCGAACAAGTGGAATATTATACAAAAAAAATCCTGTAGAATAGTTCTTGTAATTTTTTAAAAATAATTAAGAGAAGCAGAATATATACTTAAATGAATCTCATCAGAATAGTTTTATGGCGATGGGAATGAATAAAGGCAGACAGTTTGAATTATGTACATGTGTATATATGTATATGTCTGTGTGTGTATATATATGTATACGTTGAGATGTATAGGTATGTA
>JAUTXX010001124.1:0-10225 GCA_032273605.1 Panulirus laevicauda
GTACTCTGTTTCTCTCTCTCTCTCTCTCTCTCTCTCTCTCTCTCTCTCTCTCTCTCTCTCTTCATTGTCTGGTCTGCCTGGTATCTTTCCGTGGTGGTCTGTGCCTGACAGTCCACACGAACGCAATCTATTATATGCAGACGAAAGAAATATATATATATATATATATATATATATATATATTTCTTTTTATCTGGGATGTACTGCATGGGGAGAGAGAGAGTAGGGATTATGCTCTGTAGTATCATACCCAAACCTTTCTGCCATGTTTCAAGCCTACCTGTGTTGCCGTTGGGTTTGTTTATTTCGGTCACATAGATATATATATATATATATCTATCTATCGACGACCACGTCATTGTTCTTACACTGGCAGATTTGGGCTGTGTTGCCTTCAAGGACCTGTGTGACTAAATCACGGAGAGATGTGGAAATGTATCGGTAATTCATCCTAGCTCTGTTGGTCCCTGGTGGATTGATGTCCTCATATGTGATTAATAGATTGCCTCACTTAATCAGTCGAGTGTGTTAGATAGTATCTGACTTTTACATTAATATACATTGTGAATTGTATATGTACGAACCCCTCTTCCTCACTGTATCTGTAAACTGACAGTAGCCATCTCACCTCTTCATTCTCCTCCTCTGCTCTATGGCTTCCCTCCTCTTCACCTAGTCCTAGGACGTTCCTCCCTCTTTCCTTTCAACCTTTCCTTTCCTTTCCTTTCCTTTCGAAAACCTTGTCCTTTTAGAACATTATCAACTACTGGATCCCTTATTCTTCCTCTCTTTCCCCCATCCATTTATTTTCTCACTTACCAATCGCCTTTGCTCGCTTTCCCTCACACACTGCCCCTTCCTCCTCACTTCACGGTCTTTGTTCAGACATCCGTCTTTAGATACAACCAGCACAGCACCGTCTCTGATGCTGTGGAACCTCTCCTTCCACCCTTCGGCAGAGAGTGACAACTTCTGGAACGAGGAACGTGTGTAACTCATCCTTTGAACATGGGATAGCACCTAGCACGAGGAATTATCAAGGTGTCTTCTGACGACACTGGATCTACAACAGCTGTAGCACCCGATGCGTCAGTGGTCCAGGAAGGAACAGCAGTAGCAGCAACAAGCAGCCGCAGTTGTACAGCTGCCACACTAAAGACTGCAGAGTAAAGACAGGGGTCTAACACGTTCTAGCAGTGATGGATGTATCAGCCTTCCTGGCTCTCCTGTGCTCAGTGACGGGATATTTTCCAATACACATTCCAGGAAGTAATGTCTCGACAGCAACAACAACAACAAAAGCATCAACAGCAACAAAAACAGTAGTTACTGCACGTGAGACAAACCACCATCAGTCTTGAAACAAGAAAAATAAAGCTTATTATACCAACAGCTGCAGCAAAGATCAGAACATGAATAACTGAGGCCATGAAAGAAAATCATCTGAAAATGATTACGAGGGAAAGATAATCTAATTTTTCTTACAAGTTTCTGTAAGCAAGTCTCCGGAGTGGAGCGCCACAGGGCCTTCCGCAGCAGCGAAGAAGCACGTAACATCTTGTGAGGCCACTGAATAAGCTCGTAAAATGTTGCCACACTACACCTCTTCACCTTCCCTCACTTCGGGAAAAATCTCATCTCCCACCATCACCCCTTAGCTACTTTTAACCCCCCCCACCCCACCTCCCTCCCTAACCCCATCCAAGTATCTCCCTCGTATGTCCCCTCGCCAGGGCACCCTCCCGCCACCCACCCACCTTCCTTGGTCTTCGACAACGTCTTCCTACCTCACTTTCCGTCAGCTCCTCAATTCATTTCCAGCCTTACCCTCTACGAGCTACGACGGACGTCTCGTCTCCAGTTTTTTTTCTCTTTTCTTTTTAGTTTATCTCTCTCTCCCCCTAACGAACCATCATCATCTATCTCTCTCCGCCAAACACTCTCATCCATCACCTTCTCTATCTCCTAAACAACCTTCTCTCCCTCCCCTCCCCCCAACGTCGATTACCTCTTGCTACTCCCCCTTCTTCCACACACACACACACACACACACACACACACACACACACACACATACTTCCCCCTACTCAAGCCTTCGAGGCAAACTTCGGGGCCAAAATACCCCTCCGTATAAGAATTCCATCAGCGGGATATAGCAAAGATATAAGAAAAAAAATGGCGAAATTCAATCCCGTCCTTCAGGGAGCCACAAGCTGGCATCATGCCCCCAAACACGGTGAAAGACGAACCCACGGTGGCCGGCAGGGGCCGTGGGCTTGGAGGAACAGGAGGGGCATGAGTTGGGTAGAGAAGAGGAGGAAGAGGAGATTATAGATGAAGTGGGTGATAACGTGTGCTAGTGTTAACATGACTGGAGGACAGAGGTGAAGCACAGGAGTGGCTGATCAAGAACAGATAGAAGGTGTCAGGAGGGAGATAAGTTCGTGGCACAGTAGAGTGTGTGGGGAAGCAAGTGTCAGTCGTGGGGAGGTGTCGTGGGTAAGAGGTGGTGTCATAGACAGGGATATGACATTGGTGTCATGGGTAGGTAGGAGTCTTGGGTAAGAACTTGTAAGGGAAGTATCAATAATTTGGGAAATCCCATTTGGGGAAGTGCAATGTATAGGGAATTGTCATTGGTAAGAAAGTACTAAGTTTAGGGAAGCGCCATCATGTATGGAAGTGTCAGAGGTAAGGAAGTGTCTTGTGTCGGGAAGTTGATAGCTCAGGAATGATATCGGTCCATGAGATGTTAATAACCAGAAAATATCACATGATGGAAATATAGAAGATATGTCGGCAGGAAAATAAACACAAGATGACGTTATTAACACCCCTTTGCATCACCGACTTTCAACGGAATGGCTGCCTAGGGTGAATGAACCGTTCGTTACCATTAATTATCATTTATTTGACTACTGTCCATAAAGCAGTAAGGTATGAAGGGAATCATCGTATGACTCTCCCTGACACGCGACTGGAAGCGAAACACCAGAGCTTCAATGACCCGTCTTTCCAGCAGCAGATGATAAAATCTCGTCCCCAATTTCGTTTCACTCGGTGATACGAGACCCCGAGAGAACCGGGATGCGAAAAGCAGTTGCTTTAACTTCCTCCTCTTATTCAGGAAGTTGGGAATGGGAGGAGGAATGAGAAAATACCGACTGGAGAAATAGGAACGGTGGCTCGAGTGCCCAGTCACATTGTGGGCGGCAGCAACACATTTCCTTCCTCCCACACAGAAAAAAAAGAATAATTTCCAGAAGCTGTGGGAACACACGAGCAGCTCCCACGGTACATAAACAGCATCTGTGGCCATGCAGCAGGGCCCCCAGCTTTATCATGCGCGGTTACAGGTGGGGGTGGTGGTGAAGGTGAGGCATGTGATGGGGTGCGGGGGAGGTGAACGTGATGTATGTGATGGGGTGCGGGGGAGGTGAACGTGATGTATGTGATGGGGTGAGGGTGATGCATATGATGGGCTATGGGTGGTGAAGGTGATGCATGTGATGGGGTGTGGAAGGTGAAGGTGATGCATGTGATGGGGGGGTGAGGGTATTGAAAGTGATGCATGTGATGGGATGCTGATGTTGAAGGTGATGCACGTGATGGAGAGAGAGAGTGAGGTAGAGAAGGTGAATCCTGTGAGGTGAGGGGAAGGCACTGAAGGTGATGCATGAGTGAGGGTGGGGTAAAGGAGAGTGAAGATGTGTGGGTGGGTAGGTTGGGTGATAGTAGAGGAGATTAATGCCATGCATATTATGGCAGAGGAAGATAGTGAGGGTATAACCCATGTGTTGGAAGCTGGGTAAGACCAGGGCATCATGATTCACAACCTCTTACGAGATGTGTGTAAGACAACATCATGAAAACATCTCCAGCTTCCTGATAATGTAAGGTAGGGGCAATTCTCTTGGTCCTCGTGTTTGCTGTCTTTGCTGTCGTTAAGTTGGTGAGTTACTGATTTATTTTCGTCTTCGTATTGAATTATCTTCACTAGATATTGTAAGGCACACATGGGTACTTCCAAACACAAGATTTTCAGTCTTACGGGGTCAGCCGTTTCCCTAAATGTTCATTTGTATACTTTTATATTGCCTTTCAACATATCAAATTCGGGATCATATTTCAAAATCGTAACTTAATTTACAGTGTATAAAAAAATGTCTTGCTTCCATTCTTTTCTCGATGATAAAAAAAGGGTAATATTTTCCGGTAACCTAAAAAAAAAAGTCTCTAATTACTAATTAAAGTTACCTCAAGCGTGATGATAAAAATCCTAAATATTTCCCAGAATAATTCCTCTTTTACTTGGATCTAAATACATGAAAGTTTCTGGGACGCGACCCTGCAAGTCATTTCGCTTTTTCTCTCATCCAGTGTCGTCTCAAGTTTCCCCTGACCTGTTGCAAACCCGAATAAGTCCTGGGAGAGAGAGAGAGAGAGAGAGAGAGAGAGAGAGAGAGAGAGAGAGAGAGAGAGAGAGAGAGAGAGTGTGGGGAAGGCAAGGAGGAGGAACGAGTTAAGGATCACTCCACGAGTGATGGGGACATTTCAAGGAGAGAAGGTGAAGAAGAAAACCAGTACGTTAAGCGGGAATGTGTCAGGATATTCAAAGAAAAAAAAGAATAAGAGAATGAATTTAAAGGAGAAAAAAAGAAGCTCAGGGTTGAAAGAAAGGGATATGAAAGTAGAGAAGAGAAGGATGGGAAAAGGGTAAGGAATCATCGAGTCTGAAACAAAGGCAGAACTGGGAGAGGCGACTGTACAGGAAAGAGGGGAAATGGGAACTAGGAATGAAAAATGTGCGGGAGGAAGACAGGAAATTAGATTAATTTAGCAGAACACGTAAGAAGATGAAAGAGGAGTGGGTAACAGAGAAAGGAATAAGATTAAAGGAGAGAAGCAATTAAAAGGAAAGGGAATTAGAATAATGAAGAAGGACGAAGGGTTAGAAAGAGAGCATATAATAATGAGAAATGTGACCCACATGTAAATATCAAAACTGTGTCAGTCAAGGGATAGAAGAAAGGGGTGTAGAGGAACAAGGGAATGAAAAATAAAACGAAGAAGGATTAATAGAATACAACACATTATGCATGCGATCAATAGAGTTGGTGTGTCACATACACAATGATCGTGGATGGGTTGAGGATTCCAGCCCATGGAAATGGAAATGGAGTTGAGACTGATAGACAGTTACAGAGAGACATAGTGATAGATGAATAGATAGGTAGATAGAAAGACAGATGAATGAATGGATAGACAGACAGATAGGAAGAGGGATAGAGAGATAGATAAATAGATTGGTAGCTAGAGAGATAGATCACTGGATAGACAGACAAATAGACAGGTAAATAGATAGAAAAGCAGACACAGACAGAAACGTCGCTTCCCCCTCTCCTTCCGTCACAGGAAACACATACTTAGCTTGTCTTCCTCTCATATATGGTTCTCTGACTCACAAAGACATACTCAAAAGTCCGTAACACAAATAACAACAGGAATATTATAGGTTCAAGTCTAACTCTTTAATTGAGATTAAAATGAGTTAACATTTACTCCAATACAAAGTTTTTTTTCAATTGCACTCTTTTTCATAGATATATAAATACATTTATTGAATACGCTATCGAGAGTTAATGAGGCTGAGAATCAATGAACTTACGAGTTAATGAGGCTAACTACCTCCCTCCCACGCACTTCCAGTGAATGCAACACAAAGAGATGGTTTCATCATTTTCTCGTGTGAGTGGCAAGCCGCCTCGCGTTGGTGATGACAGGCCAACTGCTGAGGTGGGGAAGGCTTAGACTTTGAGTATCTCCATGGCACGGAACCTTCCACCATATTAGTGCAAAAATCTGTGCAAAACTGATACACTTAGGAAGAACAGGCAGACCGTTAGAAATCATGCCCATATTAATGTTCATAATAACTAGTCCTCTACAGCCTTCCTAAAATGCTCTGTAAATAGAATTTCTTTTTTATCTCCAGATATAAACTACACATTTATGCAATATTTATCAATAATATTAGAAATGAATTTACTGTTAACACTGTACAAAGCGGTAAAGAGTAATGTGGCCGTAACCACAAGATTGTGAGTACTAGCAATTACGTACGAAATTTATCGCTACATTAGAACAGTAACAGGAAACACGTATCTCTAGCAGATAGCAGAGATGTTCAGTGCTGTTCTCGTACAACGGAACGTATGGGAAAGAGGTCATAGTGTGTGGAATCAATCATCAGGGAACAGCCTTCCAACATACATAGATTAATCTTATCGTAAGTTAAGACTAAGTACCTTGTGTATATATATGATATTGGGTTGAGGTCATGAAGGTTCTTTCCGAAGTGGGGTTCCCACAGTATGTTATCTGAAGTATCTGTAAGTTCAGAAACAACGAATGTAGGTAACAGATCGAGATGCCTTCAACGCAACAACCATGACTAAGTCGGAATTGACGGGGTCTCATTACCAGTTTTAAAAGTTTGATTCGAGTCATCGAGGGAGGCTCGTGTATACCAGCCGGGCGTGGAAATCCACAAAGAACGGGCTGTCTCATCACGTTGAAGCAAGGAAGGTCCCAGTTGCTCGAGGAAATGAAAGATAAGACTATTGTGCATGACGTGAGTACAGCCCCTGTCCTGTACGCGAAGTGGGACGAAGATCGACCAAGACCCTGTGTTGTTTTTGGGGTTATTAGTAATACTGACGGAGGAAATGATGGTAGCAAGAAAAGAAAACCGATCGGTGGACACTCAGCGTTACTTGCCGGAAGTTTGGCGGAGTCGCGGAAAGTTTGGTAATAAGGGATCAGACTGAAGTGAATAATGTCAAGGTTAACCTCGAACGCGACGGTACGATCCTCGAGCAAGACGAAGCAATCCAGGCAGGACGATACTGTCTTTGAACAGGACGATACTGAGTTTGAACGTGACGATACCGTTTTTCAGCAGGACGATATGATCCTTGAGCACGACGGTATAGTGGCCAAATTGATAATGGTCCGGTCGAAGGTCATGGCATCATATCTAAGGGTCGTTGTGCCATGCTCGAGGGTAGTACAGTCGTAGTCAGAGGTCATATCATCGTGGTCATGGGATTGAGTCAAATTCTACCAATACTTTAGTAGTGATAGATATGCACTGAAGAGCACTGAACTCCAACCCCAAGTGACTGTGCTCAGTGTTTCCAGAGGGGCGCAACACAAACAGAGAGGCCGAGTCATAACACACCACAAACTGTGTGTTTAGAGAATACACTACACGCCGATGGTGAGGGTATGTCAATAGAATCACTACGAAAAAGTCTTCAAAACTAGCGATTGTGGCGTCGCAGCTAGATCTTGTCAGTAGTATGAATACTTTTAACATAACAGTTATATATACCATTGGCTTAGGTCCTTAAAAGATGTGAAGGCTTTTATTAATTTTCTGTTTTATTTCCAGACACTTCCTTCAACCAGTCTCAGATTATCATAAAGTTATCAGAATGTCACTGAAAGTATTATTTGAAAACTGAGGTCAGCTGTCTAGCCTGCATCATACTAGAGGACCAAAAGCCATGGGGGTGGGGAAGGCCGTAAATAAAAGCAGTTCACCTCTGACTACAAATAGAGAATCGTTTTATGAATTCTTTCTCGTCCATCCCAAGAAAATCAGGTTTTCGGCCGGACTGTGTCTCACAGACAGTGGACGGACGTGCCAGGAGACATAAACAATGGTGTGGGTATGGCCCCTCTACCACGATGTCTGGGCAGAAGAACTCATTATACATGTAAATGAGAAAACGTGAACTCGGGAAAAATAATTTCAGCCCCATGAGCACGGCTGCACGACCCCTTCAGAGCGACGGTACGATACTTGCCAACGACAAGGACGAAAGGTATGACCCTTGGGTAAATTGGCGTGACCTCTGAAGTGAAGGATGATAGGTAAGGTCAGAGGAAAGGCCCCTCGTGCTCAAGGGTCGTACCGTCGTGCTTGAAGACATAAACCGATAATCTGGAATAGAAATACATGGATGAAATTGGAGGTATGAGAGAGAGAGAGAGAGAGAGAGAGAGAGAGAGAGAGAGAGAGAGAGAGAGAGAGAGAGACGCTGATGAAGCAGAGGAGAGATAGTTATGGTAGACTTGAAGGTTCGGTGAATGAAGAGGTGGTGGACCAGAAACAACGGAAGGCCCCGAACACTGGAGCAACAGAGCTAAAACAGTGGAGCAACGGAGGATAGGAACACTAGATCAACGAAGCACACGACCACTCTTCTCAACACAAGAGAGACGCAACCCTGAAACTTGACCTAGGAGTGTGTGTGTAACCCACACCTGCCACATACTCCACACACTTCAAGGAACAACCGCATTCGCTAATGACGACACTCGTTACCTCTAAACACACTCTTGTATCAACACTTGCTCGTACCTACACTGGCTACAGGTAGCACACTCGACTTCCAGTTGTCTGTCACTCCTACGAACAAGTGACAACACTCACATTTGCCAACAAGCAGTTGTTGCTATTCGCTATTGGTTGGTTGGGCAGTTGGGGACGACGGAGCGACCCTTGAAAGTTACGATGCGGCCCTTGTGCAGTTCATCGACTGCCAGAATCATTGAAGGGCGTCAGCGTGTCGTTATAACAACCACTCGAAAGATCTTGATCGACCTCCAGTTTCAGGTAATACGAGGAAGACCATACACACTCTCGGTATTTCATTGCTGCCTGAGGCCAATTCCTGTTTGGCAAAGTGCCTGATGTATGCACGTATCTGCTCTAATCAAGATCCTCCAGATTCAAAGTCCAACATCAATAATCATGACTTGGTATGGACCGACGTAGCTTATTGAGCCGTTCACAGTCGTAACATACCATAGACAAAACATAGTCACTCATACATACATATTGTCGTCATACGTAGACATGAGCTCATACGTATATGTGCAAGCGCAAAAAAAGCATAGGATCCCACTCCACCTATAATTCAGTCTGATGGCAGGACTGGAGGCTGCATTCTGCATCAGGAACCCATCAGAGGCAAATGACTGGGCTATGGCACGCGCCCTCACGAAAAATATGACCATGAAGCGTCATCTTCCCTGCGCTCTGCCCTGCATGGAACCTCCTAAATGCTTTTCACGCTTCACGAAGGAAACCTCGCAGGAAGTCCTCCGATAGTGAACCCCTCTACTGGTCTTTAAAACTATGGCTTTCAACATCAGGCTGGAACTGTAGAACGAAGCGAAACTTTAAAAGCGTTCTCGGAGGTTATAACAGCAACAACCGGTTATACTTCTCATACTTTATTGAGGATGAACACTTGCAATGCTTCCTGGAACTGCAACAAAAGTAAAAATTGTCAGAGTGATACCTAAAAACTCTTCCAGAACCATATAACGATAAGAATAATTTGTCCTGGAATTACGGCTTTACATCTGCTGTAACTAGAGTTACAGCAGATGTGCAGGATAAGCGATTCTTCGGGTCTCCCTGGAACTGCAGCAAAAGATGGCATTCTGTGAGAGTGCACCAGAATCTGGCTCTTTCGGTTTCCCTCAGAAAGGCACTAAAAGCTACTTAGCTCGGCTTCCTGGAAGAGCACCGTAAAGCGATTCTTCTAGTCCTTCCCTGGAACTGAGGCAGATGCCTTTTCATCCATACTTTGTATTCTTGCATCGGTTTTAGTGTTGACCTGAACTACAGAAGAAGCCTCTTTGGATCATATCTTTGTTACTTCGTCATTCTTTTAGGTCACCTTGATACCCTTCTGACAACATTACCTTTCTTGAGGAGGATTTTTACCTGAAATTCACCTAAAGTATAACCTTTCAGATCTTTCCTCACGTTCGAATCGCGCCCCGGTGTTATGCCCTTGTCGCTTTCGTCCACCTGACCAAGAAGAGTGATCGCATATTTCAAAAACGCTGAGGCTGCTGTCGACACAATAGCTCTTACCTCCAGCGTCTCTTGGTCGTGCCGTTGACTACGGACCTCCAGCTGTACACACAAGATCCCAAAAGGAAGACTCCGCCCGCCGCTTGGCTTCGGGGAAAGCTGTTCTGGAAGGCTGCCAGGAACGTTTGAGTATCCTTGTCGCCTATTGTCGCTGGCGTCCTCCGTCGCAACCATAAAATATGGATGAAAATATGAGCTCATCCGATTACGCTCCGTCCTCTCTCTCTCTCTCTCACACACACACGGGAGTGGGAACAATGCGCT
>JAUTXX010001146.1:0-10224 GCA_032273605.1 Panulirus laevicauda
GGAGGTCAGAAACTCATCTATAGTCAGCGTGATCTTGTTTAGTGAGGCGAGCGTGGAGGGGTCAGAAACTCACCTACACTCAGTATGGTCCTGGTTAGGTAGGGCTGCGTGGTGGGCCACAGGATGTCTGCTGTGTGAAGGTTCGACAGCTGCGCCACCTCCCGCCCTACTCCCAGCGTCGCTGTGGGTCCTCCTGCAGGAGGGAAGACTTTGATTTCTGTGATAATACATCGTAACTATATGGATGCACCGTGGGTCAGGGATGAGGGCTCCGGGAGAACTCGTCTCAAGGCAAAAGGAGAGGTTCCGTGCCCGTCTAGAACACACACACACACACACACACACACACACATTTAATATATCATAACTATTTTCAGTGACCGAAGAAAGTTTGATCCGACGTGAAATCAAATTAAACTGTTGCCTCAAGTTGTCAAGAGAAATCTTATCAGGCAAACTGCTCACATTTACGATATAAAGACATCTATGTGGGTTAACATTCCGCAAGACCCATACGTTATGGGTGTTAATCTGTCCAGGAACTGTTCAGATTAGCATCTATGCCATCAGGAAATTGATTGAAATATGTTGGCATTTGTCAGCAACTGACCCAGGGGTCTGTTGCTGCCTGATTGTTTTGTATTCGCATTCCTACAACTCCATTGGCAACGAGGTTCAAACACTCTGTATAAGACTACCTGACTAACAAGCAAGATCGTATGTCTGAGCAATACATCGTCTGTAGTGATCGTTACGGAAACTATCGAGTGTTGCTTACGAGAAAGAAGAAAAGGATATGGAAACGTATACTCGAACAAAAGGTCAGATGCCATAACTCCATACAATGAGCAAAGCATCACATTACACTGTACGATCCCAGCCCTAAGGCCAATAAAAAAAAAAACACCCATCTCCTCACCCTCCTCCCCACAAACTGAACCTAACTTTCCTCCTGCAGATCCTAGCTAAGCAACAGAACCGTAGAGTGGAGATGTATAACTCAAACTCCGTTTAGAAATCGCTCCTAAGAAGTGAGGAGTGGCAGGTGATTGTACTCATTTTTATGTGTTTAATGTATTTAAGTCTTTCAAAATACACGTAAGACAATCCCTGAAGATGCTATGGGAGTAAAGCGAAATACGGGAAACTATTTAGACAATGAATGGCTTACAGTGATTAATGGTTTAATCATAACAATGAAGAAAGTGTAATCTTAGCTAGTTAAGAATACGAGAGGGAGAAGAGTCAATTCACGTCCTTCAGTACACTGTAAAAAGAATATATATAAAAAAGGGATAAAAACTGTGACAATACTGATAAATATAAAAGAAATAAGAGCAATACATAACGCAGAATTGTTAAAGGAATTATTGAGAAGTGCAGAATTTTAACGCAAATTTTTTCGTAAAAACTGATGAGACTTTACATTGATGAACACTTCCCCGCGCATGCGCTAGGTTACAGTAGGCCTCTGCTTCGAAACAGTCGAGTGTTTCACATCGTGATTGATTTGTGATATTTCTTCACCCCATAACGAATATTATGTGAGCTATACATGGTGATCTACGTGAACATAAAGTCATTTACTGACTGAAACGGTACAAAATGAAATTCAACAAGTTTTGTGTTAGTAGCAAGAGTAATGAGTGTTAGTTACAAACGAAGCAGGATTGTTCGGGGTTTGTTTACCCCGCCATGTATACCGGTGGTGCAATTCAGACGAGCGCTGAGTGCCGGGGAGGTGATACAACCCGATTTAAGTCCATGTGTGGGGGAAGTGATACAGCCCAAGCCAAGACCAAATGTTACGATTCGAACACTGTTGTGCCATTTTCCAGTACAAAAGCATTGTGTGAAGAAATGATAAATCAGCCGTCTGAAAGAGGTAAGTTTATTACTGTGTGGTAATTGGCCTATCTAGCTTGTGTGTTCACGAGTGAATTGCCGCTGAGCTCGGCTCGACATATTGGTTCGAGTCTCACGGTAGGTTTCGTTGAGAATGAGTCAAAGGGTATCGCTTTAACTGCTACAATAGATTCAAAGTAATTATTTCAAATAATATATACATGCACATATACGTACATACTTGGATGAATATATAAATATGCGTCTTGTGGTAAATGACATACACATGTGAAGCATTTTTGAGTGAACTCGCTGAAAAAATGAACACACAAGCTCCAAGATTTCGATTGTTTCATGCAGTTTCCAAACGGCTCGAAAATGGCTTGAAATACAGTCGACAGCTTAGAGCATATATGTTTATATTTCCAGAAAGTTTACTCAATTATATCAACCACCACATTGACAAAACAGAGGAAACCAGTAGAATTCAAGGTGTCGCCCCAATGGCACAAGATAAAACCGGGTTTCTACGGGTTATGTAAAGGTGAATGAAAAATGATTCATTTATTCGCTAAAACTGATTCGCTGTACAAGCATTCAATATGAAAGAATAAGATTCCTAGGATATCCTGTAATACGGTATAACATTGTTTCCCTAAGCTAACATAAGACGTAATGACCATCCAACGTGAGGCAATGATTCTCCATTAAAACATGAAACATAAACGAGATTGTAACCAGCTAGAATTGTTCTTTAGTGCCCCAGTCTCCCCAAGAGAGCTTCATATCACTTAACGAGACACCTTCTACCCCGCTAGGCTCAGCTGTGGTGGTCGGTATGACGAGCACAATGTTGGCATTTCTTCTCCAATGCCAACGGCTTGGGCTCCGCCCTTAGGAAAACATCTCCGTTCTTCCCCATGTGTACTGTTTGAAGAGGAAATTCTCAGATTTGATTATTTCTTACAAGAAATATTCTTTTACAAAACTTTTGTCTTGAACTTTTAAAGCTAAATTCTTTTTTTCAAATTTTTCCTGGGTAAAGACTATGGACATTGATCAGAAAAGAATAGAAGACATAGATCCTAGGTCAAAACGTAAACTTTGTCCTCTTCAAAAATCTTGTAGGAACTGGATGTATGTAAATGAGATCAGTAATATATGCAAATTACGTTTCAGAATGCTGTTTCTATGGAACCCTGAAAAAAACATCGGAGATGTGGCAAGAGGAACGAGGTTTTCCGGATGATAACTAGAATGACCAAGTGGAAATCAAGTAATCGTCTTGCAAAATTGGGTAAGTGTAAACTATATTAATTCATTGCACTACATGTAAATAATTTACATATGACTACCATGAAAAGGTTAACTTTAAATATTCGTGTATTTTCTGTTATAAAACATAGCTTGGTCATATAGTTTCATAAATGACATTTTAGTGACATATGTAAATTATTCACATGTGGCTTTTCACTTATGAGTACTAAATGTAGACTATAGTACATAGTTTCAACAGATATCATGTTTATTTGTGTGTCGCAATTGAAATGGAAATTCAGCTTTCAAGTTGCTGGAAATAAAGGTAAGAAAATATTGCTTAGTGCTGACTACGAGGATGAGATTTAGGATTTGAAGAATTTTGTTTTTTGCTGTGATTTTTCGTTGTTGCTCTTTTTTTGAGGGTTCTTGAAAATGTTAACTGGAGGGACGGGATTTCAAAGTTGAGAAAATTGGAAAGAGTTTGTTGAATTGGCTTTTTTTTGTGTTGGGGCTTCTGAATGGAAGGACAGACTTCAGGAGTTGAAGAACTTTAGATGAATTTCTCTGGAGAGTTACTTGGAAGGTGGGTTCAGTGATTCAAGAGAAAGGTGAGTACATAGAATACCAAGAGTGATTTAAAATCTGCTGATCAATTGAGGTGCTACTTTCTTGTGCAGTTGTCGCTTTGACCCTCGCCTGTTCTTTGCTTAGGCAGGATCCTCGAGTCACATCGACCCTCGTCAGTTCGTTGCTTAAGCAGGACCTCTTGTCTCATATCGGTGTGTGTGTGTGGTGCACTTCGGTTCTTGCGCCTTATAGTACCAATGGCTAACTAGGCACCTTACACCACGCATATTATTCTAGTGAGGCATTTCAAGTTCATGCCCGTTACTTATGCGACTGTTTCTATGATTATAGCTAATGGAGAAGTGAAGTATACAACTCTCAAGCCCTTAGAATGTGAAATACAACTTGTTCGTATCATTCACAAGCGATTGAAGTATCCTATAGCTATTTAGATCGAGATCGTCAAACAATTTAGTGGTTTTGAGTACCTGTATTGGATCACCTCTTGACCTTCTTTTTTATGACCTACATAGTTCAAGAACTTGAGATGGCTTTCGTTGAGATTTGTTTCTCGGTGCAAATATCGTTCGAGATGGACATTAGAATACTGACAGAAAATTCTGGTTTCGTATCGTTTAGTTGAAGGGTAGACAGCGCTTTCTCGAGGGAGGATACGATCGCTACTTTTTCACACATACACGCCCATACATGGATAGATAGATACATCCCTGAATAAATAAGAGCGATAGATAGTTAGATACATGTATAAACATGGAGATTGACAGATATATAGATGTATTAATTGATAGATTAAAAGATATATTACAAATAAGTTTACAAGATGTAACAAAACCTAGTTTAGGGTTCACAACAACGAACACTCGCATTCTGTAGAGATCATTCTTTTCTACGTCTACATCTTTGAAATACATATATCGTTCAGTACAGAGGTCTAACATTTCGCCTTCGTTTAAGTATGAGCGGGACAGCTATAACATAGGTTGGTGTAGGTTTACTTACGGCCTGGGACAGGTTGAGGTAACGAGAGTCTGTAGCTCCTGTCCACCGTCTTGCAGTGGCACATGTTGTTGAAGTTGCACACCCAACTGAGAATGCGGCAGGTCCAGTAGGTCTGGGTATTGTCTACTGCTGCTTAATGACATCTGGGACACCGAGCGACTGCACACTCTGTGAAGGAAGATGTCTTTCGGATGCATTCGGTCCTTCCAGTGTGTTCTCTCCACGGGACTGTGGTGCATGCCACAGATCTCGCGTTTGGCATTGTCCACGAAAGTCGAGAGAGCGCTGGACGCCATGGCTTGAGCGGCGGGGCCCTCAGGCATTTCCTGTCTCTCCTCGATGCTCACATCAAGGACGTTGCCTGGGGGAAAGTCCTCCGCTGCTGCGCCTCTGCTCCTGACGCCCCAGGGGGGATCAGACTGTTGCCTGTGTGGTGACGTCTCAACATCACTAGTTGGCACCATGTGGTACCCGGCTAGTTTGTGTTGAGGGTCGCACTCTGAGCTCCTCGAAGACTGCGCCGTGTCGACGCTGTCCTCGTCCTGACGCTGGACGCGAGTCACACGTAGTCTGCAGTACACTACACTACACACAAGAAGCAACACAAAGATGAGTATGGAGACTCCAATCAACAGACCTTCCTTCATGTAGCTGACGTCGATGTTGGCGACGCGCACCTCGGCCACCTCGTGTGACACCTGGAGAGTGAAGTTGGTCTCTCTGAGTCCAGCCCTGTTCTCTGCCACACACCGGTATGTTCCTTGGTCCTCAGACACAACATCAGTAATAGTCAAGTTCGACACGTAAGACGAGTTGTTGGAGGTTAGCATCTCCACCACGAGGTACCGCTGCAAGTCGCTGTCGTTATATAGAGGGGCGTCGCCGACAAACCAAGTGATAGTGGTCTCCACTTCGGTCTCCACACGACACAGCAACGACACATTCTCTCCATGTGCCCCCAACACCCTGGGGGCGATGGCCGTCACTCGAGGCGCACAGAGAAACTCTTCATTTTCCAGTAACTGCCAGTCTCGCCCCATCAACCACTTAGGGTACGAGCACGAAGGCGGGACTGACGCGGCTAAGCCACGGTCGTGAAACCACTGACGAAGTGGTCGGAGATAACAATTACACTGCCAAGGGTTACCGTCGATTCGTATCACACGCAAGAGCAAGAGTGGTTCTAGTTCACTGGCATTCAGAAACGTTAACATATTGTCCGATAAGTTTAAGATTTCTAGCTCTGTCAGGTTCCTTAGCGCCCCTGCCTCAATGGTATGTATTCTGTTACGACTAAGGTCCAGCTGGACCATGTATGGCGTGTGGGTGAAGGCTGATGTCGGGATGGTCGTAAGGGCATTGTCGGCAATGCTCAGTTCCCGGATGACCCGCATGTCCATCAGTGCGGCCGATGGCACGGACCGCAGTTCGTTGTTGCTGAGGTCAAGTTCCATCACATTCTCAACGCTGTTGAAGGATCCCTTCTCCAGAAGCCTGAGGTTACAGTGGCTGAGTATTACCTTCTGCAGGTTGACGAGACCCGTGTAGACGAAGGCGTTGCGGGGGAGGATTCGCAAGTTGTTATGGCTCAGATCCAAGACTTGGGTCGAGGGTTCGATCCCTCGAGGGATATCGATGAAGTCTGCGTCCCGACAGGCCACCATCTGCTTCCCGTCCCGCCAGAAGCACTCACACACTTTGGGACATCCGGCCCAAACACCAAGCCCCATCCACGCCCACACCCACACACACGCCCACACAAAAGCCGTGCGCGTCCTGGGCTGATACAGAGTTGTATGGTGACCTTGCGATGTGCACATGATCTGTAGGGTGCGGGGGCGTCCCTGGTGGCGTGGGCGTGGACAGCGTCATGCCGCCCGCATCGCTCCTCACCTCACCACCATCACCGCCCATCCACCTCAGCAGGACTTGGGCGTCAGCCTGCCACCCACTAGAGTAGAGCTGAGCACAGGGTTACTGGCACTTCATATCTGCTAACTGCAGCCACTCCACAACCTCTGCATTCCCACCAACCTCGCCCTCAGAGCGGTGTACTGTACTTGCCATTCTTGACTACTGAAACTTCAACCTGATGATCCCGGATGAAAGTGGCTCCGATACACAGTATCGACCTTCTCGTTAGCCTGGAAATAGAGATAAAAGTTGTCAGTATTTCTACATCCATCCATCAATACGTCTACCTCAGTAACAGTCTTTCTTAAAGAGAATAAAGGTGGGAATAACATACTCTGTTCGTGTGATTAAAGGCTTAGATCACGTTTATTAGGTTCATGTTTATGTAAGAGTGATTTGAATTGCTTTGCCACAGGAAGCTCGTCTCTTCAGTTAGTTTACATCGCTAAACTTGTTAGGGGTCTCCTTCGATACCCCACAACAACATTCGAGAGAATCCATAAATTGTTTCCAAATGACTATTCATTCATGTCATCATTACCTTGTTCTCAGTTCCATGGAGGTCATACATACACCCTCTGATATGTATCGTACACATCTTCAATCCATCTCGAACGTGTTAATGTGAAAGAAGAATTAGACAGACACACAGATGATTGATAGATATATAGATAGTGGTAGACACAGGTAAATGATAGATGTATCGATGGATTAGTAGATAGACATACACACAGACGAATGATAGATATATAGATAGATTGATATACAAACACAGATGAATTATAGATATATAGATAGGTACGGATCCATGTACAAAGAACGTTTTCAGGTGATGTATCGTGAATCAGAACACGTGGCACATCGAAAATACTTTATACAAAAAACGAAAAAAGGAGAAAAAGATAAAAATTGTGAAGCTCTTGGTAAGTTTGCCTCCAATGAGTAAAAGCTGCAGGCGCCTGATTTGTCCTGAGCTACATACCCAGGGGTACCGAAGGCTGAAAGGATAATCAATGACTGAGAAACCTCAGCCACCAGAGAGGCTGTCATTATAAAGATCATTATCAATGCACCTCAGCTTTACGTCCCTGGATGGCATGAGGGAAAGGATGCTCTGGGTGTGTGTGTGTGTGTGTGTGTGTGTGTGTGTGTGTGTGTGTGTGTAAACCTTGGTATTGAGAATTCCTGGACTAGGACAATGAGCGAATCTTACTACATTTGACATGTAAACTAATTGAAATGTTAATGTTTACGTTGTTCATAATGAGGGAAACTCACTCACTCGGGGAAGTCAGAATGAAGCAATTAACTATATGTTAGACAAAGTGAATTGCTTTTTTCAAATGAGTGAAAATTAGATCAAACTAGTTTTTGAATCTAGATATTTCTAGACATTTTCTGTGTAAAATAAGGGTAGGGGGGGACTTGGAAATTCTTGCAAATAAGGTGTGAAATATACAAGCAAATATTTCTTATTCTGTTTGCCAACGTAATCCTCAATGACCTTTATGGACCAGCTCTATCTATCCTTCACACTCGTGATGCCAACATCATGCAAGTCTGATGGCTGTTCAGACCAGGCTTTGATCATCCTTGGTGTTGAGAATCTTAGTGGAGATTCTGTCTTCATAATTATCTTACCATATACATCTATATGTCTGTGTATGATTACAGACTTCCTCATCCTGAAGGCAGTGATCACACAGGTCCCGACCTCAAGATTCAAGGTAGATGATAACCACTAATGGTCAAGTCTGAGCTGTGAGTTGGCTCAGTTGCTTGAAGCCAACTGTAACGACTAGCAGTTGAGCAAAATGGACCTTGTCTAGCTGTAAATTAGAATGGAAGAGGATCACATCTTTGGTCAATAATGCTGAATGATGCGTCCTCATGATATCTTTCGCAATTCTCGACTTAAACCGGGACGATAGTCAAATCGGATTTGCTATCTTACGGGTCATGTAATGAATCATGAGAGACTCCTTAACATCTTAAAAATAGAGGCTATGACCTCGCTGTCTTCGGGTTTCGTCCAGAACTTCTTGGGGATCAAAGGAATCGGGCGCTCCATCGAGTGGAATTCCAAACTTCGATTTTGCGTCCCAGTGATGGATTCAGGTCTGATCCCCTGTAACCAGACGAGAGAGAAACTTGGCGTTGTTGACTTCTCGCACTTTTAAGACCCCGAGGCAAACCTCTGGTGTCAATTCTAAGCGTGAGGACTTCTGAGAAGTCCTCACGTCTTGCCGAAACTCTGGCCAATTCCCAAATGCTCGTGGATGATGGTTACAACACGTCCTTGTGAAATTCCAATTCTGTTAATTCTGTTGATTTCATAAATTCTAACGGACCACAAATTAAATTCACGACTTGGTCCACTGCCTTTAAGAGGGTCCACGGTTGCTTGACCGGGGTTCATCTCCAAGTCTCGCACTATCGCCCTTGTGACTGTGGCATATGGTGGGCCCCCATCATCATACATGACTAGCTAATGTTAATGGATATCTGTTGTGCTTACACACACACACACACACACACACACACCTTTACGATACTAAGTTGCTTACTCATGAAGAAAACGGAAACTTAGCCTCTTCTTACATATTTTGTTCGCAAGGAAATTCTAATCACTTCCCCTTCCGTACTCTTACCACACTGAGGGTAACTGTGAAGAAATGTTAAGTTAATTATTGGTCTTGTCCAGCATGTAAGGTGATGAAGACTTGGGGGAAAACGCATCAGTTGTTGAGTACTGTCATCTGAAGCATTATCTTATCCATATATGCTGGTCTCGTGTTAGTGTTTATTAAACATTTCTTTTGTGTGGGATCGAAGGTTTGAAATCAAACTGCACCTTGAAGGTATAGAAAGAAAGTTATATAGACCCCTTGAGCACGACGTTACGACCCTTAGGCATAACGGCGTGACCTTTGACCTGAACCTTCCTTCCTGTCAAGTAGACGAGTATGCCATGATAGCCATACCATTGTTCAGGTTGTCAAACTATGCTCTTCTTAGAGCCAACCGTTTTCTATCAAAAAAGATAATGTAATTATGAACGTCAATGATTAACAGTAATGTGCGTCGAAATGACCTCAAACTTTCTTTTTGATAATTTCTTGATAAAAGCTCTTTTATGCAAATGAGATCTTTCCCCAAAGCTCTCACGGTAGATTTGATATTGTAATAATCTTATATGATTAATTGATGATTCTATGTGAGAAGGTTATTCATTCGCCAAATCCTGGTTATAAAATTTACTATTTAGGAAAGTTTACAGCTATATGCGTCTATAAGGAACTTAAAAAAACACACACATATATATTTTTGTTTTTCTTTCGTGGCTAGAAAGGTCTCATAAATCATGTGATACTCACTTTGTGGCTCATTACTGGTTAATTAATCTCTCTCATGACGGCCTGGTTAATTACCTGAAGTGCAGTATAATTTGTGTGATATTTTTAGGAGGGCTGTTAGGCCAGATATGGTCAAATAGGCCCACTGATTACTGTGGTCCTTTTAATTGAGTTTAGTTGGGATGATGTAGATGATGCATCCGAACGAGGAATTATTCGGGTCATTATTTCTTTCCCGTTCTATTTTTCGTTCATTAGTATA
>JAUTXX010001157.1:0-30687 GCA_032273605.1 Panulirus laevicauda
CAGGACTCTGTCTCAGAGTTACTCTGATCTCTCTCTCTCTCTCTCTCTCTCTCTCTCTCTCTCTCTCTCTCTCTCTCTCTCTCACCCATAACCTATCATCCATGCCTCATTATCCACACCCCATCATCTACGCCACATCACCCGCACACGGCCATCACCCACATCCATCACGTAAAATCCTCGACGGATTATTTTTCTTTTCCTTCGAGTGTTCTTCATAAGCCAGCTTCGTGTTTGTTTCTCATTACGTTTATATTTTTAAGACTAGAATGTACATTAAAAGGGAAAAAAAAAGTAAACTGTGAATTATTTGGTGTAAAAATATCACACTTTATTCTTAAAACTTGACTTAATCGCAGCCATGATATGAGCACTTCATATATACATATGATGTTTCCACCAGAGAAAGATCAGTGTGTAAGTTAACTCCCTGTCGTGCGTTTTCCTTAAACCTTCTCGACCCTTTCTCCTGTTGTTACCCTATAGTTACGATATCTCTTCCACTATTCTCCAGACAGTTGCACTTTCTCCTTTCTCTGGTTCTATATCGGTGACCTAAGGTGTTTCTCTGGCTTGAACCCGCCCAGTGTTACTGTGTGAGATGATGTTCTCTACCCCACGCAGGCGCTGCACCACCCCTACATCTACCCCGTGCTGGACGTGGACTTCGCCAACATCTCCTCCCACACCTACGTCGTCACTGTCATCCCCCATAATAACAAGGGCACGCTCAAGGACCTCATCTACAGGGTAAGTACTTCAGAGTAGGTGACTGTGGTCCTCAAGGTAGGTGGCTTGAGAAGGAAGAGGAGGAGGGGGTGTTGGAGAAGGGAGAGGAGTTTCTAGAGGAGGAGGAGGAGGAGGAGGAGTAAAAAAAAGAGTTGTTGGAGGAGATGCAGGGGGAGGAGGGAGGATGAGAGCGTTATGAAAGTAGGAATGAAGGAGGGAAAAGTTGGAGAGGCTTGTTTAGGAAGGATGGGTGATTGTGGGAGAGTGAAGGGAATGTTGAAGCTGCTGGTAAGTGTCAAGTCCAACCCATCCATCCCTGATGCGCTTCCCAGGCCCCTCCTCCCTAGTGTACTGTACACATACCTCTCACCCCAAGACCCTTGCATTTACATCCCTTGCCAACCCCGTCCATGAACAGATTAAAACTTCATGATGGCATCACACACGCCTGATGCTGACCTACCCCATACAATATATAATATAACTATTGTTATGAGATACCAGGACCTCATCTCCAGTGGCTCCTGCAGCTTCAAGTCTGTGCTACACTCAGTAGCAGGGACAGGATGGACTCCCTTAAAATGAGAAACTCTTCGACGACATTGTGTTGCTTTTCGTCAGTTGACGATGATGATCTGCCGAAGGTGACCTTTTCAGTTTTGGTGTAACGACATCCAAGCGGAATCTAGAAATCCCTGTGTATCATTATTATCATGATTATGAAACCTCCAGGGGTTACAGCAGCTACAGCGCCGCGCCACCATCAATGTATATAACCTTTTTTGCCCCAATGTGTCTGCGTTACAATCATGCATCCATACGAGGCTCTCGTACCCGGTACGATGTTGTGTTACACCCATCCACAACGTTGACCTGATGAGTCGCTTGTTTCATTACTACATTACGATTCCTTGGTGACGGTTGCGTCTGTATTGCAGAGCCACTGGCAAGACGACTGGGGTGAAAAGTACCAGCAGAGGTCGACAGGTCTGCCTGTCACCCAGGTCCAGAGGCTAGGGCGCCAGGTGCTGGAGGCTCTGCTCTTCTTGCAGGACCGGGGCTTCCCTCCCTGCGGACACCTTCACTCAGGCAATGTCGTCCTTCAGAATGGAGTTGCCAGGTAGGTCCTCTTGCTCTCGATATGTAAACAGGTCTGCCAGGCGAGCCTTCACTGTTTAAGTACCTTGTTTTGCCACCGTGAACTTCACGATCTCCACGACTATGCCTGTTTACTTCTAGCCGTCATTCTTTCCCCAGGTAAGGTTTAAGTCTTTGTTGAGATGATGCAAACCCCAAAGTAGGTTTGGCTGATTTTTCCCCACACACAGGTAGGCCTGATTACTACTGGTTTCACCACACCATCAAGAGCTGCTCACCATGGACCCTACTTCGCCAGCCCCCTTGGTTAGGTCTTCTCTCGGCAGTATTAGACTTACAACGCTCGCTTCTCATGTAGGTCTTCTCTCTGTTAACTTACAACACCATCCTCCCAAGCTAGGGTCCTCTCACTATTAACTTACTACATCCTTCCTCTAGGTAGATTTGTTCTTTGTTAACTTAACCGTCAACCAAATACCCCCGTCCTCAGATATTCTCTTTGCTGTCATCCTAAAAAGCAATCTCGAGCTAGTTGCTTGCTAATAACATTGCCACATCAGCCAGAAAGCAGGTGTAGTCATGTTCAACCAAAAGCCATCTCCCATGTAAACCCACAAAGAGTCAACATCTTGGCCATGTACTTTCAGTAAGTGTTGGCATCATGCTACTCTCAGGTAAGCCTGGCTTCCACCCATTTCTTAGCCAGAGTGGAATCAAAAGCCTTCTTTCTCTCTTATTAAATTTCATTGCACCACTTCACTTCAACTCTACCGTTTCATTTATTGTGATGTTCCTTCTTGTTTCTGTTCTACAGGTAATACTTCGGCCACTTCTCTTGTGAGTTGTTTGTGTATATACCGTACATTTTGATCATCTTCATAGTTATGTTTGTCATTCAGTATTACTTTAAGAGAAAGAGAGTACCTACCTACATATCTATTTTCATTCTCTTTAGGAGACCAAGTGTTTTAAAGAGACCACAGGGCATGGTTTAAAGGCATTGCCTGGGATGCCATTACTGAAGAGGGTCTGTGTGAACATAGCAGGATGCTGTGTTGTGGTACAAGGTCCAGAACATAAGTAGTTGTTCTTTCTGTCTTTACACATTTGAATAATACCATAAGGTTGTTTATTTATAATGTTGGGACACTGGTAATAGTCCACCTGTTGTGAGTGTTTATGGAGTAGAGAGAATGAGATACATTTCAAAAAACTTGAAAAATTGAAGAAAAAAAAAGTCAGCTTGATGAAAATCCTACCTGCCCTGACCTGTTTCATTTACAAGCCTCTTCCCCTGTGGATGAAACTGAGCAGACCCTCAGATTCCTTCTGAGCAGACACTCATCCTAAACCCAATGTACAGGAACAAAAGATGGAGTCGCAGTTTCCCTTAGCAAAGAAGTAAGACTGATAAAGTGTGACTGTTCTTTTGGTTGTGGCATCTGATGATAATAGTCAACTTCCGTACAGCTCATCTTGTCAGACTTGATCTTGATATGATGTATCAGGTAATTTTTTTTAGTGGTTACTGAATATGTCATTTACCACTTCATGATGGTACCCTTCAACATGTTTTGACCTCTTAGCAAACCGATATTACCCTTGAGCACAATGGCATGATCCCTGAGTGCAGTGGTTTGCCTCTTGAGCATGACAAGATAACCCTTGGTCATGATGGCTTGTTCGTATTATCTTGCTCAAGGGTTGACTCGTATGATCAAGGGCCATAGCATCTTGCTAACGAGGAAAAAGAGAGAGTAGTGTAGTGCAGAATTTGGTAATGAAGTCTTTTGATACCGCAGGTTGTCTGGGGTGGAAAATACACTGCTGGGACTCACCTCCAGGATCTACCCCATCATCAAGCGTCGTCTAAGGGACAACAGGGATGCCATCGACTCTGTCTGCTTCGGTATGTTCACTGCCACTTCTCTTAGATTGTAGTAGGCAATCTAGTGCTGTGGATGGGTTCACTAATGCTGGGTTAGGCTTACTATTACTCTGGTAGGCTCACCTGTCCTTTGGTGGGCTTGCTAGTGCTGTGGTTAGGTTCACTATTCCTGTGGTTGATTCATTAGTGGTGTAGGCTCACTAGTGCTCTGGGAAGGTCACCAGTGCTGTGGTAGGCTCACAAGTGTTGTAGTAGGTTCACCAATTATGTAGTAAGCTCTCTAGTGCTGTGGTAGGCTCAACTATGCTTTGGTAGATTTACTAGTGCTGTGAGGGATTTACTAGTCACTTGTGCTGTGGTAGGTTCACTGGTACTGAGGTAGATTCTTTAGATTGATTAGCACTTTGATGGGCTCACTAGTGCTATGGTAGGTGCATTAGTGTTCTGGTAGGTACACTAGTGCCTTCGTAAGTTAATTACTAATGTGATAGGCTCATTAGTGCAACTGGAGGTTTACTAGTGTTGTGGTAAGTTTCCTATAGGTGTGGCGAGCTCACTGGGGCTGTGATAAGTTCACTAGTGATGTGGTAGGTTCACTGTTACTGTAATAGTTTTGCTAGTGCTGTGGTATGCTCCCTGGGAATTCAATAACCACTTGAGCTCCACAGTATGATTCCTGAGCTGGTTGGGTCAGAGGTCACAGTGTCGTATCCAAGGGTCGTACTGTCATGATCAAATGGTTAGCTTTTTTTTCTTTTTTTTTTTTTTTGCTTTGTCGCTGTCTCCCGCGTTAGCGAGGTAGCACTGGTAGGCACACTAGGGCTGTTATAGTGCCATTTGGGTTGTGAGAAGTTTACCAGGAATGTTTAGTTTTACTAGGACTATGGTAGATTTGCTGTTGTAGATTCACAGTGCTTATCGTAGGTTCATTAGGTGTGTACTAGATTTAAAGTGCTTTTGAGGGTTGTAGTAGGTTTATGAAGTCCTGATTGATTTGCTATATTTATAGTAGGTTTACTTGTACTCTGGGAAATTTTAGCACTTACAGTACTTTTACCAGGGCTCTGATAGATCTACAGTGCTTGTAATAGGTTAACTAGGGCTTTAGTTGTCGATTGAGTTGTGCTTTGCCCATTATGGTAAAATTAATCATTATGTATTTTGTTATTCATTTACTTTGTGTATTCAAGTGTAATCTTTACAAATTATACCATGAAATCTGGAATATGTGAATTTTTGAGTGAAGGAAGAGTGTGATGGATAGCATAACTGAAGTAGTGTAGAGATTGTATTTCATGAACAGTACCATATTTTAATGTGGCACTGCTGCTGTTGACCATAAGTAAACATATGTAGTTTAAGTTTATATTCTTTGTTTGACAAATTTTAACATAAAACTTATATGAGACATAGTTCCTTTATTAGGATGAGATGTAAGTGCCTTTTATCCCCAGGACATGTCCTGTTTGAGATGTGTGCAGGCTATGAGCTCTCTTCTGCACATCCAACTGCTAAGCACTTGGAGGACATTGCCACTTACCCACAGGTCAGTAGTCATTAACCCTGTTGCTAACCATACCCTCAAATGTAGTCCAAGCATCGTTGTTGTTAACCCTTGATACACCCAAGTCAGTTGTCTAACCTTTGTCATTCACAGGTTGATATATTAGTGCCAATGATGCTTTGTTTTAATGTTTTTTCTTCCTCTAGGTTACAGTTTGTTGACCTCTGTTTTCTTTGAGTCCATTGTTTATCCAGATGACCCTAGGTCAGTAGTCAGCCTCAGCCAGTCCTAGGGCAGTTGTCCCAATCTCTTAAACATTCTTTATAGTCAAACCCCGTATTGAATTTATATATGCTGTCTGCATCAACTATGTCTCCTAGTTGTCTTATTCCATTCTTGGCAATTACTTGCTGATGCCACTCTAATTCTGATCTCATATTTTTATTTCATGAAGCTGTAGCACTTGCCACAGGATATATGGAATTTATTTTTTAGATTAATTCATTTATTGCTTTTAAATTTTCTGGTAGAATGCTTGCAACTGATTAGTGACTAGGATCTAAACAGGAATGGTAATGTATTCTCAACATATGAACATAAGGAAAGGAAGGCGAGTTATTGGTAGATTGATCAATCTTTTGTCATGATATCATGTCAGATTACTGCTTATAATATGGGCATTTCCCACCCTAACCATTTGACAGGAAGGGCTGGTAATCATTTATTATCAGCATTCTCCTTGGAATGGACCAACCTATGCCTTGCACTTTATTGAACAACGAAATTGATATGTTTAATTCTGTTTGGGTGGGTTCCTTAGAGATACTAACATAGAGGATATGGTTAAAATTACATTAGCTTTACATATGAAAATGTGAGTGTATCATTTAGTTTTTGATATTTCTTAGAGAAATATTCTGCAAATGCTGCTTACAGATGATTAAACAAGTCAAACTTTAATTTTGTCGTTTCTAAGACTGTACAGACAAAATTTTATAATTATCTTAATTGACCTTAGATGCCATTAACTCAAAAAAGATGAGATGTTTAGTTTTTGGTCAAGAAATTCCCATTTACATTTTTTCATACATATTCGCTATTTCCTGCATTAGCGAGATAGAGTTAAGAACAGATGACTGAGCCTTAGAGGAAAAATTCATTCAAATTATTTTCCAGGACAGTATCAATTGAATTTTGTGGTAGGATATATGAGATTCAGCTTTTCAGATTTTTTTCTTTTGAGATGAATAGTTTACCAGTGAGAAATATGCTTCTTGATGAGGATTCAAATATGTTGCTTAGGTTTATGGTTTATGTTTGATAATGTAAACCTGTTTTGTGCAGTATTACAGCTACATTATTTTTATCCCCAAAGTGTCATTGAATTAGCATGACTCTTTATCACAGTCTTAAAGTATCTCTGTATTCATATGTAGATTTTGTTGTCTTTTTGTTACTCTAATGGAAGATATCTGTGAAAATGCTTGTTTGAATGGCAGGACCGATTTGAAATGTTTTGCTCTGTATCTGTCATGAAAAACATAACCAGTCACATGATGGGGAACATTCATTATAAGTCATCAAAACCATTGGCAACTCGGCACTCGGTGTTACTGCCCATCTTATGATCCAATTATCTACAGGTGGTGCAGGTTTTGGAATACATCTTTGGTAATGGTGACCAATACCCAAGTGTCGAGGAGATTCTCTGTCTTGACTTCTTCAGGAACCTGGACCTGAGGGAGATGCGGGCAGCCCCTTTGCCGGTGAGTTCTTGCCTCCAACGATCCAAAAACTTTTACTCTTTTGCATGTTATATATAAATATCTGAGATCCATTTAGACTTGATAATGAACCCAGATAACTCACTTTGTTGTTTGTCTTCCCAGTACATTTCTTTTTTCCATTTGTTGATTTTATTGTATAATGATTACATGTAGTTTGATGTGAATTAGCAGTCTCCCAAATAAATTATTTTTACAGTTAACATCATATTTTTCCATAGATGTGCATGTGTTGTATCAGTCCTTGTTCTAGCCTTTTGGCTCGACTCTTTGAAGAGTAAGGAGTTATTGTGTAGTTGCTCTGTCATCACTATTATCATCACACTTGATTCAAATTTAATGGCAAGCATTGTTTGTTGTTCAAAGAGTCAGGCTGCTTTGTCCCTTGACAGTATTTGTTTAATGTCATAACCTCTTGTATCATACAACATTGATAACTTCATTGAATTTTAGTGATATCCAAATTATTAGAATATTCCAGGGCATTCTGTTTTACCAGATTCTCCTAATAGTCAAAAACAGCTTGCACAACATTTGACACTGATTATGTGAGTGTGTCACATAAAAGCAGTGAAAGTAGAAATTATAGTTCAGTTTTTCAGTGCTATAGATAAAACCCAAAATTTTTCATATTGTATGTATTTATATTTTTCTCCATTTTCATGAAATGGTTTTCCACAATTGATGTTCTCAAAGCTGTTTTTTGATGGTAATCTAGGAATTTTCTTCAAATGCACCACCTAGGAGTATCTAGGTTACATCCTTGATACCATGTTTTACATATTGTATTCTCTTCGTTTTACTGTATAACGGATTTTTCATATTAATTATGCTATCACTTTCTTATTATCTTACAAATTTTTATATTCACTTTCAAGAACAGTATATCCTTGCAGAATATATATGTAAGACACATAGTTATATAAACCTTCATTGGTGTGTTGATAGTGGTAAATATTTTTCTTATTAAGACTTTTTTAAACAAATTCCCATTCTTTATTTGCTGTATATTTTTTAAAATGCTCTGCTCATATTCCTTTCCTTTTTATTAATTCATATCCTCCTCCCTTGTCCACCTGTTTATTTTTCTTCTCTGCTGAGTAATGGTGTCCCACTTGTATGTATGTTGTTAGAACTTACATTCTCACTGTACCCAGCTCAACAGGCACTGGTATTCTTCACTTCCATCTCTGTTCATTTCTCTAGTCCTACAGTTTTGTAAAGTTATGCAATTTTATTTTCCTTAAAGCTCGCAGTGGCTGTCATGGTAAAGTCTATATCTAATTTATGTCAGTTTTCTATTCAGATTATCAAGTTGCATTTGTTCTTCAAGGCCAAAGTTTGCTTCATGACAAATACTTTTGATTATATATATTTTTGTGCAGATTTTTCTTAATTTCATATGAAGATTTCGGCCATATTTGCATTGGTTGCCATATTGTTAATTCTAATGCTACAGACCTTTACCTATCCTTCTTTATTTCTTCTCCATCCTCCTTTGAGTAACACTAAGGTGAGTGTCAAATTGTCTTTTATGTGTTTTATATTAATTAGTTTTTGTAGGTAACATGATGTGTTTTTTACCCTATGGTTTATAAGTTGCATTTGTAATCATTCTTGTCTTTACATTGTGATGTTTGGTTGATGTTTGTTATACACTAGATTTGCTACAGTCTCAAGCATTCTTGTACTAAGATCATGATTAATTGGATATACAGTAAAATGTTCCCATAAGTTGAATTTGAACTTGGGTAAACACTCATCTTAGATATACACCAATATAGAAGTACTCTCCTGCATTGTAATATGCGTATGTGCCAGGCAATGTTTATAAAAAAAACAAAAACATAATTGCTTTGAAGATTTGCCTAGTTTATTTATCATTAATTTTTTAGTTCTTATGAGTAAGTTTGGTATTCTAACATGAATATATTGTGTGCAATATTTAAGATAGGCCAGTTGAGTCCTGTCTGTTTAGCATGATCATGAGTTATTCTTTTTGCACCACTTCTCTGACCACTTTTCTGGGTATACTTCAAAATCAAGATAAGCCACGGAAACTTAGAATATGATTTTTTGTGTGACTACTTATTTTACTTCTGTCTATAATTTTCTTTGATATGTAAATCTTACAGTAATGTAAAGTTAGTAATATTTATGAGATGCTCTCCTTCTGAGTTCTGGTTGTTTAAAGTCATTCTTGTTTTGCCTGTTCCACATTGCAGATTATCATTTATTGAAGTTCATGTTACCAAACTTTGGTATACCAGTTATGATAGTTGTGACACTGCTTTTTCTAGTTACACACAGCTCAAAATGAAAATGGACTAGAATCCTTTTTTCAGGTTTGCTTAATGAATTTACTGCCCACATTTCATTAGTCCTCATTACATTTCTTTTGTATTGTATATTTTGGAAGATGAGGGACATATTTTGTAGATAGTTGAATTTTTTCTTTTTATTTTTCTTCAAGGCTTTCTTATTCACACAGTTTAATTGATGTCTTGATAGACAGACCCTCTGAATTCCATCCTATCCTTCTTGATAGACTTATTGATTCATGAGTTTGTCATTTTTGGTAAATGTTTAAGAATTATCACTTTCACTGTGCACCATCTTGGTATTAGTCATCATTATCTCCTTTTCCTCCATCACATTACTGTGACTGCAAGATCAATTTGAAGTGCTAAAAGTCATTACAAATTGAGCAGCGGCTTTCATTTTGTCCTTTTTCTCAAGCATATCACACTGTTGAAAGTGCTAAGCCAAACACTTGGTTTGCACCTAACCTGAACATAAGTGCAACATCATTGTCTGATCAAACTTTATTATGGGTGAAAGAAATCATTTATCGTAGTATTTGTAAACTGAAAAGGAATATTTTCATCAGATGCCACCATAACAAAAGAATGGTTATGCATATTCTCAAAGAAAGATGAACATGAAATTTCTGGGTTTCACCTATTGAGTAGAAAGGTTCATTTATAGGACGAAACATAGATATCAATTCTAATCATTCAGATAAAGATATGTGGGTCACATTATAAGTAGTAAACTGTTTTCCATTAACCCTTACAGGTGATGCTCTTCATGTTATTGGATTACTGTATCTTGCACTGATGGCACTTTTCTTTTGTCTTATTGACATTGCAGCACTGCTTGGTGGTTTGTCTTACATTCTTTACCTTCACTCTCACCATCAGACAATGTTTATATGTGTTTTATATTTCTCCTTACATTAGGAAGAGCAGAGTGATTGTTTTATTTGGTATTTGGCCTTGGGAAGCTGTGGTTTGTGATCAGAGGGAAACAGGGAAGGGTTGTTACCTGTGCAGTAGTGCACCTTGTCATTAATGTAGGAAGTTTTAAGGGTTTCTTTTTCAAGGTGTTCAAATCTAGAGGGATTTCATTTGGAATCAACCTTTTGTAGACAAGTAAGAGAGGTTTTGTTGAAGGTTTTGATAGCATGTGAACTAGAAGAGCAGGGACTCACTAACTGCCCACCTCATTTTCAGTGCTACACTTATGACTTTTGAATTAATGAGTGGAATGTCAGCAGAGGTGATGTCAACAGACATTGCCATTGGCCAGTGTATAAGGCATTGGCTTGAAATATTGGTCCTTGATAGACCAAAGCCTGTCAATGAGTTAGTAATTTAATGTTAGGGCTTGCCTTGACATTTGTCATCCAGCAGAACCTATTTTAAGCAAGTTAAGGCTCAGAGTCCTACCTCACACCACAACTCATAGAGAAGCCTCATTTCATCTAGCTCATTTCATTTATCTTCATTTGTCTTTAATCTAGTTGAGTTACACTCCTTTAGGATCTCTTCTTTAGCCTTTCTCTGTTTTTACCCCAATCTGATCAACTACAAGTTATTGTTTACTTATTCAGATTGTTGAACAGAATCATAATAGTATAGGGTGCTTTTGTTTTTTCATTTCCATTTTCATCTTCCTTTTATCCTTTTTCTTTCCCATTTGGTTTCCCATCTTGTTTATTGTTATGAATAAACCTTCTTGTGGATAACAATTCTGTTGATATAGATTCAGCCTTATAATCAAGTTACAATTCCTCTGCTTTATTTCATGACCTTCCCAAGTGGTGTTTCCGGACTCTGCCCGTTGAAGGGTGCACTGCAAGTAGAAAGTCATGTTTTGCGAGGTTGTATCTTTGTTATTAGACAAAAAAGAGTACAATCTCATCAGAGAACCATTCCTTTCAAAAGAATCCATTATATCCCTGCTGCTGATTGTTGCACAGCTTTGAAGCTGCAGGAGTCTTGTAAAAGGGATTCTGGGATTAAATAATGATAACCTGTCCAGGAAGTCTCAGTCCTACTACATTGCTGTCACTCAAAATTCTCATAATAGTTCAGTCTCTGTCCATTCTTCAAACATTTCATCATGTTCATAAATCTTACCAGATTTTCTGCACTTTCATTAGTTGTGTAGATAAATACTTACAAATAGATACATCACTGGATATAATTGCTTTATGTTTCTCTCCACAGTCACAGTTCCAGATCCGGTACTCCCCAATGATACGGAATATCCTCAAAGAAGTCCGTAGATTCCAGAAACAAAGGAGGTAAGGCAGAGGATTTCAAGTGCCCAGACTGTTTATTTCTTTTTTGTTTTGTTTTGTTGGGATTGTTTATGTTTTGATTTAAGTAATTACTTCATATACAAATGATGTAGAACTTGAGAACATTTTTATCTCATATTTCCAAATGCACTCACCCAGATTTCATGTAATTAGACAAAATGGTATATGTATTCTCTGTGGCTGAGTGATGTTTTCCAATCAGTCTGCAGCGGCACACACGTTCGCTTAGTCGTGGGGACACGCTAGAAGGTGACGGTGGCTACTTCCGCCGTGATGCCAGGTAAACTGTGTCACACACTGGCTGTAATTAGTCTTTCTGATGCCAGGTGTCTTTGTAGCCATTGTCACCTGTATTAATGTTGTCATCCAAGTACTGTAAAATAGCATCCAGAAGACCAGAGGATGGGGAACTGAAGAGAAATGTAAATGGTATTACATAAGGTGGATTTGTGTCCCCAGTCAAAAAGCTGCTGAAAGATTAGCGTACTTAGAGTTACATCACTTTATACATGTTATAGAAAAAATAATGAATTCTTACTCTCTTCTGTACCTTTCTTCTTCACGCAACATCCTGCTGTACAGAAGAAAGATACTTCCATCAAAACATGCCATACTTACACATACTCCAACACTTTATTCAGCCACCTTCCTTTCTTTCTTCCCCTGTACTTTTCCATTTATCCCACAATTCAGTCATTTTCTGTGCAGCTGTTCTCAAATGAATCTTTACCACCTCCATCGTCTTTCCTTTACTTTATCAGCTACTCATTTTTATATGCTCATTGGATTTATTCATTCCTCACCTTGTCCACTATCCCAGTTTCATGTGCAAACGGCATACATATATTTAAGATGTATGATAGTAAAACTTTTCAGGAGATGGAGCCCCACAAGTGTAAATCTCCTTCCCTGCACAGTACAAATAAGTAATTATAGATAGTTAATTACTAAAAAGAATTGTTGCAACTGCATTCATTCTACTGGATATTTTAATGTTACAACCAAAATTCTCCTACATCACATTGTGTTGGTGCACAAGTCTTGCTACCATACTCCTCAATGCCAAGTTATTTGCTTTTTCTTTCCATAGTGCTCATATGATTTGTTTTCCATTTGACACTGTCAGATATTTCAATAATCATTCCCATATTACTTTCAAAAGTGCTACCTATATATTCTCATTATTTGTAACCTCACACTCTGTCCATGCAGTTATATTTCAAACCCTTATCCCTGTGCTTAAACACCATCACCATTCTCATTCTTATTCAATTTTCTTATTTTCCTTGAACATTCACAAATTCCCTTGCCATTGCAGTTCCAATTTCCATATACTTACATTGGTATATTTCACTTGTAGTCTTTTTGTAAAATTTTTGTTCTGTTCACTACTTTAAGTGCAGCCCCACTCAGTGCCCTGTAAATATACATATGATATGATATTGATAGTAAAATGCACCTGGTCCAGTTTTAACTATAAATTATCCATTTACTCCAGTGTTATTTTGGTACTTATTCTCCTTATTTAATTTCAACAACCATCCTCCCTCAGCTTACACTTTGCCATGTTCAATGAGCTTCCCTTCTTAGCTGTTATAGTAAAACTTCTGTGGGTCGAAAAATGATGCAGACTCATTTTTCATACTCTCAAGCAATTTCCAGCATTTTCTTCATCACGCTCTTACTTTTAGAACAATATCTATTCATGAATCCCTTGTGTCATTCTCTGCCATGCACCTTTGTTCTTAATTAGCTAGCTAATACTACCATGTTCATTTCATTTATTCCTTTCACTTTTTCCTTTATACAGTGTTCATTCATTTAGTCCTTTTCACACATTTTGGCTGGCACTGTTACTGTATCTATTCAGTTCTTGACATATTACCATTCATCTGACTGATGATATTGCTACATCTGTTCAGTCCTTTGGAACATCACTCTCTGATTTTCAAGCACATTTCATAACAGCTCATGGGTACCATTTATCCTTTTGTTCAAAATCTTTTCTGGTATTTTGTCCATGCCATGCATTTATACTATATAATCTTGTATCTGTCCCATCTTTGTCTTATTCATTGCTAGTATTGATTCCCATTTGATAGGTATTTGGTAAATCCTGTGAAAATTTCTAGTAAGTCTTACATTTCACTTGTGTGTAATGTTGCATTGATTATGATATTGTGTGTTTTTCCAGACTTGATATGTATATTTGAGCAAGTGTCCCCATACATTCAATTCCGATGTCCATAGGAGTGGTAATGATAATTTAGATGGATAATGCACACCCCAAAATATGCAGTTACCTTGCTCATTTGCAATTTCAAGCTGTAATACCTTCAATGCATGGTATCTAATTTGGTGAGAGTCAGCCTCACTCTTTCACCTTTGTTTTGTGTTTGTTGTTACACCAGGTTATTGGAAAACTCATGGGCACTTCAAAACTTAAAAGAAAGTTTCTTGTCAGATTTTTTGGCTGAAAATAAAATTCCATCCCTCATACATTCAGTTTTTGTGGGAGTCACCAGGAAAAGACAATATTCCATGGAGAAGTAGCATCCACTTTGACTTTTACACACCACTTTAATTTGCTCACATTTTCACATTGTTCACACCCTCACTTTGACTTTAATCACTTTTTCCAAACTGTATTTTTCCCAGAATATTATCCAGCCCAAGTGCAAAGACAGTTAATGAGTAAAAATTTCACTTTACTCCGTCTGAATAATGTTATCATGATCTTGTATGGTCCTTATGCATATTAAGAATGAAGGTATTTGGAAAACATTAATGTCACCATGCTAGCAAAAGTAATTTCATCCTTCTTCTAGCAATGCCTGACAGATTTGTTTCATAAGTAAAGGCTTTCCAAAGTGTTTTGTACATGACTATTTGTATTATTGGTATGCATGCACACTGCACCTAATTGAATGAAACTCAGTTACTTGTACAAGGGACAATATTGTATATCAGTATATGTGGAGATATGGGAGAAAAAGTAAGATGGCTGTAATTGAGATGAGTTTAAGGGGCTGTATAGCTTACACCTTTGGTGATGATTAAAGATGCTGATGTTAGTGAGAACACTGGAGTTATTTTTTGGGTAGGGTAGCCATAAATCCCTGGTGATGAGTGTAGCTGTTGATGGTACTGAATGCAGACTGCACCAGTATACAGAAATATAAAAACTTGAATTATAGTTCAGAGTTTGGGCCCCATCAGTGAAAAACTCCCTCTCCATATGGAACAATAAGGTCATTACACATGTAGTAGTTTGGAGACACCTGATTTAGGTGTGTAGAAATGACAAGTGGAATCATATTACATCCTCCATGTTAACCCTGTTACATTGCTTGTCCTGTTCTTTTTTCATGAAAGCTAATGGTTAATTCTTAATAATAAACCCAGATAAGGAGTACTGTTTCAGCAAAAGAAAACGAAAAGAAAATCAAGGAAAAAAGATGAATTGATATTTTAGAAATGGAATATTTTAGTTCTGCTAGTGTAAGGTACTGGAACTCAGAAATGAAGGCAAGCATAAACAAATTTAAGGTGTAGAATGAGGTAAGACCAAGACAAATAATCAACACAATGATATGTTTATCACCATGTCTAAAATCAAAACAAATGTGGAGAGTAAGAAAGTTGTATCTTCAACTGTAAACAGATTAGTATGCATTTTAGAAGTCATAAGTAGGAAAGCAAAATTATTAAGCTTGTAACTAAACTGAGGAAACTTGGATAATTGGAAAAACCAGTGACTGTAATTAGAAGCTGTAGCAATAGTAACAGAAGATAGATGATTTGTGGTGAAGGATATTCAGATGCAGCATAGCACTGATGGGAGAGGAAGTTAAGAAGAAAAAACAAAAGCATTGTGATCTCAGAGGATTTGGAAATATGGTCATAGAAGTTAGAAATAAAGTGAATATGAAACTTTATACTAGGCTGGCATAGTTGATTGTAAATCAGCATGCTTTCTTTTGAGGAAAATGACATAAAACAGTAAAACGCAGGCATTGGATGATATTAGGCTTAGAAAATTGAGATTATATGAATCATACAAATGCTATCAAGACAGTGCAGTTGCTTTGACTTTTTTCATCCATTGAAATAGTGTATATGCCATTTACATTTGATTTGATCTCATAATTTGTTGCTTGGATGCCAACAAGCACAATACTACAATTTTGTATGCAGTTCCTGTCATCACTTAGCACTTTGCAGGATTATCTATCAGTAGAACTAGTAACATACAAATTACTCAGGAAAGTGGATACAAGCACTGTACTTTTTCGGTCTTCAGCTTCTTGGAAGTCACAGAGCCAAGGGTCGTTTCTGCTGACATTACCCATCGGCAGAAACTACCGAGCTTGGCCTGATTTTGAAGATCTAGAGGTATTGCCAGATGAAGAATGTTTCTGGTCCCCAAAAGATCTTCAGATACCTTATATACATCAGCAGAAAAACAAATTGGTGCTCCACAGGCTCTTGGGGTTAGGTAACTACTGAAACTCCTAGGTAGCCAATCATAGAACTCTGGATTGTGTTGCTTGAATTTTTTTGATGAATTTTTTTAGTGTCTAGAATACTGTAGTTAGGTTTTATAAGGTGCCTACAGTTATATCTTTTAGAAGAGAGATTGATATTTTATTTTTATAGGTATTTGTACATTATGTTAGGTAGTTGTCATTTCAGATAGCAGTCATGTCTAATCAGGAACTTAATTACTAAGTTGTCATGAGATACGTCCGTAGTTGTCATTTTCACTTGCATTTTTGTACTATCATGCAATGGGCATGCAGTAGCAGCAAATGGGTTATTCTTGGAACACACTCTTGCCTCAGTACATTCATTGCACCTGCTACTAAGTGATGTGCAGCACTCAAAAGTTGCTGAATATGCATATGCACAGCCACCAAAAAGGGCTGATACACCCATAGTCACACATGGGCCAACCCGTGCTAGCAATGGCACCCATAGAACTCAGCCACATTTGACCTGTGCCAGTGATGGTAGAATGGGATGTCATTGACAAAAGCCTGTGCCAGGCTTACTCTTGGCGAATCTCCCTATCCACAAGCAGATCTCTTAGACTTTTCCGTGGTTTACCCTGATGCTTCACATTCCCTGGTTCAGTCCACTGACAGCACATCGACTCCAGAATACCACAGTGTTCCAGTTCACTTTATCCCGTGCACGCCTTTCACCTTTCTGCATGTTCAGGTCCCAATTGCTCAAAATCTTTTTAACTTCATTCTTCCATCTCCAATGTGGCCTCTCCGTTCTCCTTGTTCCCTCCACTTCTGATACATTTATCCTCTTTGTCAACCTTTCTGCTGGATGTGACTTTTGTTGTATATACTATTTCTAGATTTATTTACGTGCTTTATATCACAATTAATATGCTTATACTGTCAGATAGTATACAGTGAGAAAGCAGTATTAGATTGGACATTTTAGGAGGTAGCACTGTTATAAAAGAACTTTAGCAAGGAAATCAGTGGCAAAATTAAAACCACAAATTATAAATGAGTTTAGTGGTAGAAACAACTTTAGATGTAAGAAATAAAAAGATTTGGATGGATTAGTAGGCTGATGTGCAAGTTTACATATAAAGGCAGTTGCTAGAACATCATTTGTGATCCTAATACAAGTACACTTATTAATTTTTTATAATTAGATGCACTTGCATGTTTCAGCAACATACTCTTGTCCATTATACGGTATCATGAACAGCCAAAATGCATTGTTAGTAGCATAGAGGAAAACAGACAATAAATAGCTGTGAGTGTCCATTAACTTTAAATGATTTTCAGTAGTTGTCAGCTGGCATACAGTTTGGATAAAGCTCCACTATGTTGCCAAAGTCTTCCCATTGACAGCTTTCACTGCCTGACAAACAAAGAATTTATTCAGATATGCACAAGATAGTATGAAGTAAACAATGAGAGAAGTATTAACCTTGCTTTCTTTTTTAAAGTATGAATGATAAGACTGACTTTTCTTTAACAAATGGTGTTTAGGGATTTCACAGCAATATTCAGGCCTTGGTCATGGCTAATTCTTCAGTTTGTAAAGTTGAACTTGATATTTAAACCATGTTACCATTGCTGAGCTATGAGAGAGTGATCCCTCTTCCAAGTGGAGAGCAAGATACAGATCCACTGAAAAGAAGTACGTTTCAGTCAACATTAACAAAGGCCAGACAATTTGGTGGGGAATTCAGCCTTTACATTGCAGATCTTTGACATCTCAAGACATCCTGTTGCTATGGCTGTGGGCCACATTTGACTGATATTTTAACATTGAATTATGCATACACTAAACCATATGTATGAATATTCTACTTCCCTCTCATTTTCAAAAGATTAGATACATGGTGATGATAGATTTATAATAATTTAAGGCAAGAGTCTGTATAACATCAGAAACAGACATTAGTGCAGTATAAGAGATCAAGTAATAGAGCTGGACTTACCCTCTTGGCTGCCCCTAAGCCACCTTATCAAAGCTACCCCACCCATACCCAAACTCTCCCTATCTATATTCATGTTTTAAGAATAACGTTTATGGTTTAATCCATAAGATTTTTTTATCTGTATTACTGTGCTTAACATAGTACTCAACCATAGAAATTTGCTGCTGTCCTGGCCATGGCCTACTTAGCCTGTTCAGAAGTCTGACCCTGAAAATGTTCCAGCTTACTGATAAGACTAAGGCTGACAAGCAATGAAAGGAAGCAGAACCAATGAAAAGCTACATAATTAAGAAGATTGATAGAATTGTAAATAAGCTAAAGGAGAAGCTTATTAGGAAACTAATTGTAGAGGATAATGACAAGATAAAGCAGATGCAGGGGAGTAGTAACAAATGTATCAAGGCAAAAGACAAGCTATGAATTAGGACCTGAAACTCAGAGGTGGGTGACAACAATCTCCTGAAGTAGGCCAGCAGCAGGTACAATTGGCAAATATCAAAGTAGTGAGTATCTCTCCACCTTACTCTGATCTTCCACATTGCCCAGTCCATAAAAGCATTGAAATGTTGTGTTGACATCACACAGTTTCAGCACATTTCTACAGTTACTTCACCAGTTATTCTCACCCATGCACACACTTTGGTTATGAAGGTTCCTTAACTGCATTCAAAAGTTGCCCATGGATGTACTGAGAGGAAGTTAAACGTAGAGGCATTGGTTCTGGAGAATCCTACGGGCCGCCATATGACTGAACATTCTAAAGTCAATGTGGCTGATGAGCCAATAGTGCTGCATCTCATTTGCATGTCCAAAAGCAGCAGCCTGTAATAGCTTTGGTACTGCCTTTAGGAAAAGTGATCATTAATGCTCAAGTGAGAGTACTGTACTTGAAGGGGAGAACAGAGGAAGGTAGAGAAATATATTGTGAACAAAGTTAATGAAAATCCTGTAAGCATCCATAAATTTGATGCAGTAGAAACATTATGTCAGAAATGAAACAAATTATTTAAGTGAAGAACCCAGAGGGAAGGGTTGCATAATGTATGCATAATCAAAAATAAGATCTTGTTAATTTGCACCCTTGAAGTCTTTGTATGTTTGCTGAATAAACCAAACTAAGCTCTATTATAAACTCTCTTTGTTTATTTCATACTTCCCTTGTGATTGAGGTAGTGTCTATAACAAATGACTGCCTTAGAGTAAATAAATTCTCATTCAGCTCTTTCCTCGTTCCTCCTTTTGAAATCAAATACAAGAGGGGAGGATCCCTAGCTCCATACTTCTATGGCTCTGCCCCTCTTAGTCACCTTCTATGACAGACAAGAAGTACATGGGCAGTACTCTTTCTTTCCTATCCCCAGGGATTATTACCATAAACTCAGTTAAATACAATACCAATGATATCAGAACACTGAAAAAAAAAAGTTTATATATAGGATGACTGCTGGAAACATCAGCTTGATTTCTGGTAGGAGCACCTCTTGAAGCCATATCTTTGTAAATCTTAATTTTGGAAGGGTCATAGTCAATAAAATCACTTTCCATCTGCTGATAACTACATAATAATACAAATAATATCAGAGAATTGAAAAACTGATCAAGCTTTAGTTTTAAGACACCTGCTGGCAACACTGGCTCCACTTGTGTTAGGAATACCTTCTAAATCCTTATCTTGGTCACTTCCAGTGTTGGAAATCTCTCTCCAAATGATCCAAAGACAGATCGTCATGGTCAAATAATTCAGGATCCTCTTTTGCCAGGACATATGCATCTAGTTAAAGCTATTAAGTATTCCACTAAGAAAGTTCATGGGAATGTGTTCTCATTGGTATGGCTAGAGGATGATAGACAATAGGGGGATATAATCACAGATTGCCAACTTTTTAAGCACCCAGGGCCAGTGGGCAGCTTTCAAATTGAGGCACGAAAGTCAAAGTGCATATATACATCTTGAGGAATAGCTCACCTTACATAGACTTAATGATGTCTTTGTTCATAGGTATTTTTCAGTATCAGTGATACAAAAGATTGCATCTGTAACTTTCTCAAATATAAATTCTGAGATATTGTGTAGATCATTAACTGCTTTGTTTGTTTAGTGTTATATCTTTGCCACCTGCCTTCTGTATACAGTACAGTGCACATCTTGACTAATTATTTGTCTTTTTAGTTTTATGTTGAACACATTTCAGCAAGATTATCGTGTTGTAATCAATGCTGGAAAGCATTAAGAAGAAAATTTCGTGTTTTACATCTTTCTATTTCTGTAGCATCTCATTGACCATTGTTCATGAGAGGAAGTGGCCAGGTGCTAGCTGCAGTTTATCATGTCATATAAGCTCCTCATTTTTAGTCTTATAGCAACACAGCAACTTCTTTTTTGAAGTGTATAATCAGATCTATGATACAATGCAATTTTTCTTAGTTTGAATTTTTAAGTTGTAGAGCTTTTAATCATAGTATTCACCACAACTACAAGTGGCACAAATTTAAGATTTTATATTACATAAACTTATGATTTATCTTACGGATTTTGGTTTTAGTAGTTTTCAGTTATTGTATTTTTACATGATTTCATGCTGGATAACATCATAATAATACCATAAGTTCAAGGAATTTGTTAATGGATAAACTTGCATTTATTGTTGCCAAATAAGTCGTGTTTCCATGAAAATTCCTTTTCTTAGACATATCCACTTTGCATCTGTCTCACCGTCTTCATGCCATGTCTTCATATTGATTTGGTTCTTCTGTTTAGTTTTTCTTACATACAGTGAAGTAAAGTGAAAAGAAAACTAACGTATATCCTTTTTCTGCCAATGTTTTATAGATAAACTAGACTCACCCTGTATTTAAGCTCATGAAATGAGCTAGCTCAGACATTCTTTACAGCACTTTGTGCAGTTATGTTTTGAGCAGTAAGAATTAACAGGTAGTTATGATTACCAAGAGCTAAGATTTCTGAACAGCCTGTACTGCCATGAAAGCAATCAGCAGTAACACTTAAGTGGCTGTTTAACATTATTTTAGATGAAACATTTGTACATTTTTGATCATGGATATAATTAGGAAAAAATTAATCACTTGAAGGAAAAGAATTAATCAATGTGGATTTATCCATGATACATTCTTGCTTATCCATAAGTCAGCCAAGGCTCATATCTGTCCATAGCTCTATATCTAAATGATTTGTCAGTAAATAATCAAGAGTTTGACTTAAAGTTAACCATTTTGATAATGCTCTGGATTGTACATGGTATTTTTGCCAGTAGTTGGAGTGGAATATAGCCTTGCAGGGGAAGTTTCCACCCCAGAGGAGTCTACTTTACTCAGATTTTCCAAACAGCACAGTCTCTAAGCTGCAGGAGCTCGATAAAAGTGGTCCTGGGCTTATGTAACTAACTTACCAACCTTAAAGTTAAAAATTATCAAGTATGATTTTATGAATTTTATAGAGAAAATTATGCTTCTCACATGTTACATCTGTAAATAGATTAAGAATCAATTTTGAGTTTATTCTTATTTACATAAAAGCCTGATATATTGATGAATTTACATAAAAGCTGATATATGAACAACCCAGTTTTGTTTATGATTTTGGGGATTTATATGATATGAAGATCCTGGCTGAGCAGGTCAGGCATGATAGATTCTGATTGAGTCTTGAAATCAAGAGATATTGTTTACCAAGCTACTTATAGAAATTTATGTAAATATGAATGATCAGATATAAGAAAATAAGCTTCTGTGGCTTGCTTGTAATAGTTATTTAGAGCTACAGTATACTCGCTAATCACTTATTTGAATCATAATTTTGGAAATTTTACACAGCTTCTGCAGTCCATTTCAAATCTGATTAATGGCTTTAAAGTAGTATTACAAATTGTTGATAATCTTTTTCATATGATGATATGTTCTCATGGTCTTTTTCCATTTTTATTTGTCTTTGATTAATGATATTTTCCATAAATGATAATATCATTTCTTCTTTTAATGTATATCAGTGAATGGTTTCAGTAAGATACATGAACATTAGGCAATTGTACATTTAATATCAATTCTTAAATTACATTAAACAGAATTCTTTATCAGTAAGTTTTTGATTTTATCATTGATTTTGATATTACATGAAAAATGCAGATATTTCAGCAAAAAATATGAGTTGCTTTATGCGCATAATCATCGGAGATTTTTTAGTCTATTTCTCCAAACAAGGTTTGGTAATAAAATTGGTCATTATGTGGTTGGGTGCACCAAATAGCACCACTGATTTGCTTGACCTGTCCTCAGTCATAACTACCCAGTACCTTGGCACCTGTCTAGTCATCTGACACCTGTTGTGTACCCCAATAGTTATGAAGTTGAGAGGGGCCAAGAAGAAGAGCAGCCCTTTAGGGACCAGGTAATAGTTGTAGCATAGCAACTCTCTTAAAGTATTAAAAAAAAGAGTACTAGTAACTCAACCTTTTACTTTGGTATCCATGCCTTTGTCACTGGTAGTGCTCTGCTCCTTATAAAATGCTATAAGCCATTGGTTTTCCCATTGCTCACATATCTGCTTTTTGATATTAACCTCAGAATGGATGGAAGGTTTGAAAATGGAAATGAAAAATTGGCAAGCTTCCTTTTCTACTGAAGAGGTTGCTGTGGTGATGAAAAGTGGGCAAATATTTGCTCAGAAAATGGTAGCTTATGAATTATGACAGCAGCAGTTTCATTGAATAGATTGAAATGTCAAAACTGCATTTTTTTTTCACAAAAATACTAAGACTCACAAGCTGTCCAGATTCTCACAAAAACTAGAGTGACCAATTGTAGAAGTATATCATAGGATGTAGAAAGTAGCTGCCAAATTCCAGAGACTTTTCTGGATATAGTCTTATAATTGTTGCATAGTAGATACATAATGAAAATAGCTGGAGTAGCATGGAGTGTACAGAATATGTCTGCCAGTTTGCTTGTGTGTTAATCTTTTTCCATGATTATGCCATGTCAGATTTTGATATCTGAGGATTCTTTTTTCTGTCAGAAACTATTCGAGGAACTGTATTAATGAGATAAGCTATGTATGTAAAGTACAGCAAAATAATGTACATGTACTCATGACAGACATCAGTGCAACAGTATGAGAGCTGAATATTACTCCATCATGCATGGAAGAAGTTAGTATTGTAATATGAAAGTATCATACAATGGAAATTTCTTCTTTATCACAGTACTATGCACAGTATGATAAAGTAAGGACATTTTCTGCTAACAACCTGTAGTTTTCCTTATACTCTTGCATATTTTTATCTTTTAAGCTTGAAATCATTGATGATCTCTTGCTTTTAGTAACTAATTTTGAATGATGGTTCTTAGAATATGGTTATTACTGGGTATTAATCTTGCAGACGCGGGAGACGTGGGGGAGGCACAGCCTCGGGCGGTGAGGGAGGAGGTGATACACCAACAAGTAGTGAGGCATCAGCAAGTGGGGCTGGAGGTGGAGATGACAGCATGCCACCCACCTCTGCTTACAATACCCCTACAGCCTCTCTAGCCACTCTCTCTTCACCTACTTCTGATGTCACACCCTCTCCAGAGGTAAGCCTGTTTTTGCTTACACATGACACATTTCCTAATGCATACAAATAAGACTGAATTTAAGGTTATCTCTTTATTAGAATTTGTGATTGTATCTGTATTCTGACTGTTTCCTTATTTGGTTGAAAACCAAGGACAATAGTGCTCAAAAATTATGTCCAAGGCTAGGTGAAATGAATTACAGCATTCCCTCCCTATCCTGAACTGATTGGTGTGCAAGGATGTTTAAATTAGAATGTATGCTGGGTTTTAAGTAGATTTTATAGAGAGTTTCTATTTTCTCTTCTTGACAGCAGACCTTCAGTGGATTTTTTCTTAAGGTTGTCATGGCACATGCTGTCAGCCTGAGACAATTACAGGTTTTAATCTTTCAGAATAAGAGATACAGAAATACAAATGTTTTTTCTTGTTTGTATGCTAGAATTTTTATATCATACCAGTTGAATCCTTTTATCAGTGAATGTTTATCTTTCATTTGTAAAATATAATTGGGCTGTTACCCATAACATGTTTCATTGTTCTTCACTGTGTAGCCTGAAAAGAGGATGAACCAGTGGCCTTTCACCTACATTTCGACCATATGTTTGGTTGGTTGAGACAGCTAATGCTCTTGGCTTACTGTCGGGCCCAGAAACTAGGTTGCATTCAAAAGAGCTTTCTGGATTCAAACAGTATGAAATGAGGGATCATATGTCATCCCATCCCCTCCTTAGTTTACTTTTTCTGGACTGATGTTAGTTGCTACTTACTGGGTAGTAAGGGCTTGGGAGAGGCTAATACAATTTGTTGGCAGGTTTGACATGGTGTTGCTTTTATTACATTGTATATCAGTTTCTGAGTATCAGTGTTTGATTATTTGTTGTTGCTGGGGTCTTTAAACTTGATTAAGTGGGTAGTTTTCCACATTCATATTTTGTTTAGCTAAGTCATGGACAGAAAGTTGGACAACATTATGTTTGACTCAACCTGTCCAGGCTTAGAAAGGAATCAAGATATCAAATTCATTTCTTAATGCTCACAAACTTAAGAAAGATATATACAGTCACATGTATTAGATAAAGATATCTACTTGGAAAATGATTCATTTTGTACAAGTACTTACCACTGCTAGGGCAACTAAGTATCAACTGCAGTATTAATTTTCATGCTATACTTAGATGGTATGAGCCAAGGGGCACAGTGTAGTATGCTTTATCCTGTCTAGGGGTGTAGAAAGCAGAAGGGCATAGCTCAGTAAACATCATGTATTTGTTTAGGATGAGAACAGAGGTATACATTAATCTGTACTTTGTCCTTTACTTAAGACATTGAGCACATGAGTACAATCTAGTACAGTATACCCCATCCTTTTACTTAGGTTGAAAATGATGTAGGGACCCAGTCCATAACACTTTATTCACTGTTTTCTTGTGATATTGATGACAGAGGGGCTATCTACAACACACTTCTTCCTAAATTTGGGATGATGATTCACAGGGGAACATTCTGGCAAAAAAATCTTTGCTTAGTTTACATGTTGACTCCTGAAGTGCACTGTCATTGACGTTCCAGCATTTTAAACTACCACTTTTTTTATCACACTGTCATTGTTTTTATAGATGAATTTTTGTTGGTCACTAAAGTATTACTCATAGTTTGAATAGAAAATATGCTATGCTGTTTAATAAGATAACACTAAATTCTGAATCTGAGAGAGACAGCGGGAGACAGCAACATAGGTTAATAAAAAAAATAAAAAAATATTAATACTCCCAAAGAAGGTCTGGTTCAGTAGATGGAGTGGATTAAAGAATCTTGTAAAGTTTTGGTTAAGATGACCCTTAATGTGCCCTGATGATATCCGCTTTCATAGTTCATATGTTTCATAATATAACTGCATTCGCCTGGGACACTGAAATCTGGAAACCAGAGCAATGAGTCCACATAATCTCAGGCCTCTGGAAGCTTGATTATCTGAGTGGGAAGTTCCTTCTCTTCCTGCAGCTGCTCCTCTGATGCCTCCGTCTGTACACAGCAAGGAGGAACATCTTCACTGGCATCCAAACAGTCTTGCACAATTCATCAACGTCCTCAGTTACTCCAACTCTCTCCAGAACACACCTGTGATCACTAGAATCAAAACCATTGAGGTCCAAAGATGGCTATATGTTGTCCTACAACTTCTGCCAATCATTAACCAGAGTGTATGACTTTACTTCCTACCAATTATTGGCTTCGATGTTTGCTCAAATTTTGGCCCAATTCCTGTCCTCTTTTTCAGTATTATTTCTTAGCACTGCAAGGCACAGCCTAACCTGTTTTTTTGCTTGTTTATCATTTTGCAATTAGAAATAATCTTCTCATGTGTAGGCTGGATTATAGGGGCTTTATGATGGACAAGAAAATACACTGCATATTTCCATCACAACTGCATAGGCGCTCATTGTAGTATAAGAGAAGTTCGTTGTCTAACAGCAGCATTGCCTTCACATCATCAGGAGCAACATTTAGTTTTCTCCTTGGACTTTCTAATTTCAGGAATGAAATTCATATAGAACAACTCAGTAGAAATTTCTTGGATAAACCAGACATTCTTGTTACCTTAGTAAGTTTCTGGGCACTGGATCATGGTATCCTTTAACACTGTAGCTGTTGAACTGTAAGCACAATCATTGGCTTTCACAGGTGAGCAGACAGCTTATCTTTGCTAATCCATCCAGTTGACACTTGTCCCATACAGCTTTGTACACTTACCACAACCTAGGTCCATTTCCATAATAAATTTATTTTTATAGACACTGTGATCAGCACTCAGTATTTTACTTTACCGTTATTTGTTAACCACAGTTTGATGATCATGGAAGCACCATAAACAGCGATATTAGGTTCTGAAGACCTCATTACTGAAGTGTTGTGGCAGCCTGTTTCCAGCCACCTACATTGTAGATGTTTGCCCATAATAGGTACCCTTCCTGTCCTCTGATGTTTGCATCACTTGTAGATTGTCTTATTAAAATCAGTGTGTTTTGCACTTTTAGGATACTTTATCCTACTTCCTTACTTACATTCATGCTTCAGGGCATATTCCTTGTCTTGTTCTTGCCATGCTGAAACCACCATTATGCCAGTATGCCATAAGCATTCTTAGGGTACTCCAGCTTTGATTTGCTCCGTATATTAAGTTTCTAGTCGATATTCATCACTTCATATTTTATTCTGCAACTTGCTGCTACATTCTTGGTAAAAGAAGGCACAAGAGCACTAATGCTATTTTTGGATGATAGTTTGCAGGCTGTGTAGCAGAATAACACAAAAAGTTAAGAAGATAAGGTTCACAAAGGCTCAACAGGGGAGCTTGTCCCTCTTTCATGAGTTTGAGCAGTTGAGATACTGAGATGTATAGGCCACCTCAGCTATGTGTAGTGGGTAGGCATCCTACATGAAAATTCAGTTTCTATCATTTTTATGACTCTGTCTTAATTATTTGTGGATTTTGATGTACAGGACCTAATGAACATATTATTATCAGCGTATTCAATGTTTGCTGAACCACTATAACATAAGAAGGGAGCCACAAGTTACGTCATTTTCTCAAATGTAGGTATAATGGTCAGGTACAGACAGTCAGTCTTGAAATGTATAGCAACAATGCATAATTTCAACAGCCTCCATCATTATTTTACAAATGTAATTCTGGAAACAACGTAGTTCTCATTAAGTCAGTTATATACTCTGTCTCTATCAATATCATTTTAGTATTTACAGTAGTAATTATTTTCTTATACAGTGCAGCACTGAAGGTCAAATAGCCATAGCTCTTATGACAGCTCTGTGTGCTAGGGATAATCTCATCACAGGTAATCATATGATGGTCAGTACACTCTCTCTTTCTTTCTCAGTAGGTGGTAGGCAGCCAAAGACAATAGAAGTATTATTGGTGCTACCTGCCTGGGTATTGCGAGGGTTAGTGAAGGCTGTGCTGTGAGCCATCACTTCAGTAGCTGTCAGGTATCACTACTTTGGCCTGGGAATACTGAATTATCTGCCTTCATCTTCCACATGTGGGCTGCTGGCCATCAGTCCACAAAATGCAATTGCTCCATCTCAGATATAACACTTGATGTTGCATAACATGCATGACATTCTTTGTAACTCTATATTTTCCTGTGGTGAGTGCTGTGTGCTAGCCTTTCCACATGACAAAATTTCACCTTAAGTACTCTTAAGTATGTATCGTGTTTCTCTTTCACTTAAGTAAGTATCCTGTCTCTCTTTCACTTACTTTTTGTGTATATTGTACCTGTAGATATAATGCCCAACGCACTTTAGGGTAGATGGAGAGTCATAAGAGTATTCACATTTTAATCAGTACAGTAGTGAATTGGATCCTCTCTCTCATTCTCACTTGAAATCGGTCCCAGATAAACCAAAAATCAATAGTTATTAATGCTGGTGGCATCTTAGATGAATACATTTATACACCAAGCAACATGTGTAGTGAGTGCTTTACACGGGTCCTGCCATTCTGGCTAAATGTCGACATAGCTACTTAGGTCAAGTGTTTAGTGGTGTGATTCGGAAGACTTTCACTACAAGAGATAGAAACCTGTTTATGAGAATGTTTAATGTATATTGTAAAAGCAAAATTGCATAATTCTGTGTTGTGTGGTCATCAGTGGACCAAATAGAAATAAACAAATAAGAGGGAAATCAGACACACTTCAGAAGCAGAATCATTGGGATGGAACATTTGAACTACCGTGAAAGGCAGAAAGAACTTCAACTGTATAGTCTAGAAAGAAGAGGAAAGGTATATGATAATCTATGCTTGGCAACAAATTGAAGGTATAAAAGAGAATGCGTTAAACCCGAAAACCTCTAAACAAAAATGATACAGAATTATCACATCTTCAAGAATGCCAAAAAAAATACCGAAAACAAATTGGATAGTAATATATGATATCAAACCAGGAAACTAGACCATCTATTTAGCATATTGACAGGAGAAACAAGTGACATGCATAGAACAACAATTCGAGGCCCAAGGCTCATAACCATACAGTGCTGTTGGAACCTTCAAACATACCCATCTTTGTCCTAGCAGACGAGTAGGTAGTAGGTGATAGCAGACACCTACCACAGAGGTACTAATGCCTGTGTGTTTGGAGAAGTAATGACAGCAGAGCAGTGAGCTAGCAATGAAGTGATTGTCACATTCCCCTCCATGGCCTGGTTACTGTTTTTCCTTTCTACCTCATATATACATAGGTTTCTGGAACTTAATACACAAGCTCAAACTTTCTCTCCATCTCTCACATAGTACTTGACAATGTGATTCATACAAGTTTCTACCCAAAACCATAAATTTCCTTTTCCTGGGGAGAAGGGAGTAAGAAAACAACCCATGTATCTCATGTGTCATTATAGGTGACAAGTTGGTGGGAGCAAGGGGTTGAAAAGTTTCTCTTCCTTTTATTATCACTTTCTAAAAACAGGATAGTGAAAAGATATTGAACAAAGGTATATGGGGGCCATGCAAAAAAGATACAAAGTATTTCAGTGTACTACCTGGTGAAGTAAGAAACATGCATGGACCAAACAACTACAGAAACATAAAGTAAAATATGGTAAATGTTTGAAGTAAGTCCCAAATGAACCCAGGATGGAGTAGCAGCAGAGAGAAACAGTATAATTCCTGAGGAAAAATGTGCATGGAGTGGTATGTATTAGTCCTGCCTTTTGACAAACTCTTGTCATCGGTTCTCGTAGGTAGGAAGGCAGGGACTCTCCCCTGTTATCCCCTACTTTCTTGGCCTTCATTTTATCCTTCCTTCTTTTTTCTAATCCTCTTCATGCCATTCATATTCCACTTTGTCTTCTCTCTCCTTTCCTTGTCACCTATTTCATCCATCCTGCTTTTTCTTCCTCCACCTCTTTCCACATTTCTTTACATTTCCATCATTTTCATTTTCCAAGATTTTGCTGTATTTCACCCATTGTGTGCTTATATAACTTTAGATTTCTTATAGCACATTTCTTATTATAATCAAAACAAGGAACAGCTGAATTAGATAATATGAGCACTTAATTGTATTGCATCAAGTTGGTAAACTTGGCTACTCTACAAAACTTGTTTTTGTTTTTTGATAACTATAATGTTGTGTTTTCCCAACTGACCATAATATAGTGTTCAGCACCTTTTAGATTGTTTCAAAGTCATTGTTTCAGAAAGGGTTTTAAGAAATAAGCAGTATAACACAGGAAATCAAGTTTTACAGCATTCGGATTTCATGCTCAGAATGCACAGCAGCACATCATTTTTAGCCAAAATTTCTAAACTCTGTTGGTATAGCATGCCCTTGGCCCTCTCTCATAGCACTGCACTTTTCTCTTGAACTTAAGGCCTATTCAGATTTCAGTCTTGCCCGCTTGGTTGAAAGAAGGTAGGGAAAACCATACATTACATTCATAAGTAGATTACCAGCAAGTTGTTTTAAAGTTGAATACTGGAACACTTCCCAAGCTGTCAGTATTTAGAGAATCACTGAATTAATCAATGTAGTGTTCATTAGTAATGTGCCATACATGTGGTCACTGTACCTATTAGACCTTTACATCTAGTAGAGTGTTATCTCTCAGCTGTTCTCCACACTATAGCTTTAATATAGTTCACGCCTTTAATTGCTTTTCCTGGTAGCTTGATGGTGTATCTTTACAGCACCCTACGCACCGCCTTCTGGAGGTTTCCTCGCCCCAGCGGCAGCACCCCAACACCTGCCAGGAAGTGTTCCACACGCCGCCACACACACCGCCCACCCCTCAAAACCACCCAATCAGAACCAACCATATCAGCCAGGCTCACAACGACCGCCCACTTACAACGACGCGTTATCCGCCCAGAGACTCACGCAGCTCCCATTGGTCAAACACAAACCATTTGACACAGAATGGTCATGCTGGTAGGCGGGGCCAACCATGGACGTGACCCAGTTACAATCGTGATATGCCCATGATCCTCCACTTGCTGGTTTT
>JAUTXX010001158.1:0-19450 GCA_032273605.1 Panulirus laevicauda
AGTGTAAAACACCCTATCCGCTCAGTACAAATACTTAATAACCACACACACACACACACACACACACAAAAAAAAAATCTGTCCAATGTGAAAGAAGTTAGATATGAGTGATATGATAAACACTATCCAGTACATTTAAGGTTTCGGTAACTTAGCTACCAATGACTTTTTTGAAACGAGGATTCCTCATATAAGTACAAGGCTTATCAAGGGAACCAATGAAGAAGGATGTAGGGTGTTGAAAATGCTCCGCGTGAAGAAGCTTTTTATGAGGTAAATGCTATGTATACAAAAAATTGAGGTTATATGTGAAAAAGATTACGACGCAAGGGACTGCCTCTCTGAACTCTCTCTTCAAGAAATAGATACACATTCCCGAAGAGGGAGTTGGTTATAGTCCTAGAGGAAGATACCATTTTCATGGATTGAGATTAGAGTCGACTTAAAGCTAGGCTTCATGCCTTGTATACGAATAAAAGAGAGATTCTGGAGGGAGGGGAAAAGTATTCGTGCTCTCACGAACATATTTGTGAACTAAATCCCCCTCATGCGTGTATAAAATCGTGTTTTCCCATACCTTCCTCCCTTCCAGGTCACGTAGGGTTAAACTTTTATGTCTTTTGTCAAGTGTTCATATCGGCTCTCAGGGGCTTCGCGTGACTAGCGTGAGCTACAGGAATATTTTACCCCCATGCGTTGACCCTTCTCAGCAAGAGCAAAATTGGTAACTACTCTGCTATAATTCTGGGCCGAATCGATGCCGTAAATTAGCTTCATTCAGCGCTATTAGTCGGTCCTTGCTAGCTAGCCTAGGGTCATCCTCGGTCATTTGGGTATGATGGCCTTAGATTTCGATACGTCGTCCTCATTAGTGCGATGATACGACCCTTGAGCAAGAAGGCACGACCTTTTAGTATGAAGACTTACCTATGACCAGACTCTTCAAGGTCAGGTCAGAGGTCACCTGATCATACCCAGATGTCGCACCGTCATGCTTAAGGGTTGCACCTTCATGCTCTGGGGTTGTGCTGTAATGTTCATGGAATTGATTTTACATCGTGGTATAATGAGTTTTAATCTCATCACGACATCCTTACATCCTGGCGTGTTAACTTTATTTTTATGGAAGATTTATTGCTTTGGACCCCTGTCGCAGTGATTCACATCCTCAAGTAATAATTCTAAGCGTTCTCTGTGAAATGAATCCTGGGACTGTTCCCATAGGGCAAGATAACACCTGTATTGGGTCGTGTTATCGCACAGTAATCTTGAATCGTGTCACGGTAAATGATACCCTGGAATAAAGGACCTTTGAGCCAATGTCAACAACGCACAGTGGTTCCAACTAAGGCGCACTAGATCCTGGAACAGTGATTTCGCCTTTGGTGCATTAGATACTGGAACAGTGAATCAACCTTAGGTGCATTGGATCCTGAGATAGTAATTCCACCTTAGGTCCATTGGTTCCATCCACTGCGCATTGGATCCTGGAACAGAGATTCCAGCTTCGGTGCCTTGGTTCTTTAAATAGTGGTTTCACCATAAGTTCACTGGATCCTGGAACAGTAGTTTCCACCCTCGATGCTATGGATATTATAGAACGATCTTCCTAAATCCCGTTACGATAGACTCAGATCTCCGTAGAACACTCTTGGATCCTATAACTCCAGGAATAAGATCCGGGGGTTAGTATCATTGGTACTGAAGCCAGCCACAACGTCCTAGATTTGGGACATGGCACGGTAATCTTAGTACTGGGCTGATGGCTCTCATGAGACTGAAAACAACGAATGCCATGAGGCCGGGGGCTGACGGGCGCCATAGAACCTGGGGGCCGACGGGTGTCATGGGGCCGGGGTGCCGACGGGTATCATAGGGCCGGGGTGCCGACGGGTGTCATGAGGCCTTGGCCAACGGCAAGATACTCATGGAGGTGATGGGGGGGAGGGGTAGGGAGGGGGGGGGGAATCTATATTGATCTAGGCTAATGACTAGAACAAACCCGTGTTGCGTGCCTCTCACCGCTGCCGCCGCCACGATCCAGGGTTGACGTCCCTCACCATCCTCAAGAATCGCTCCCTGGTGGCGCTGGCCGGCCCCGGCCCCTCACTAACGTCAGGCTTCATTTATGATGTTCATGTAGCGGGCTTTGTGGCCTTATGTAGCGAGTATTGTGGCGTTATGTAGCGAGTATTGTGGCCTTATTTAGCGGTTGTTGTGGCCTTATGTAGCGAACATTGTGGCCATATTACCGGGTATTGTGGCCATATATGTAACCGAGTATTGTGGCCATATATGTAACTGAGTATTGTGGCCTTAGCTATCGAGTATTTTGACTTTTTGTATCAAGTGTTGTTACCTTAAGTATCGAGTATTGAGGTCTACGTATCGAGTATTGAGGTCTACGTATCGAGCACTGTGGTCTATGTACCGAGTATTGTGGTCTGTGTATCGATTATTGCGGTCTGTGTATCGAGTATCGTAGCTCTAATATGTGTGTGATGGTAAGAGTGATTCACCTTAAGTTCTACCGTAGGCCAACTTCATACGTCTTTTACCCCAGGAGTTGGGCTGAGTCTGAGCAGCTGAGTTGGGCCGTTGTCCGACTAGGCTATTGACGGCCGCCGCCCGCAGGCCCACGTAAACAAGTCATCTGTAAACTTGATTTAGGATAAACCAGACAAATGCAGCTACACAGGCCGCTCGGTCAAACAAAAACAAAAGAACACTTTAAGATAACCCTGGGCTATCTAGAGTATTATTTTCTGTAAACAAAGAAACATACATACGGTTATAGATGAGGCTGAATTTCAGTAGAAGACAATTACCAAAATCCCTTAAACCTAGACACCTTTTAGAGCTCAAAAGTGAGACCGTCATATGCCACGTCCAAAGTTAACCTTTTCCTTCCATCAGCTGGATTAATGCCATCTAAGGAAAAACCAGGGACCGGCTAATATCAATGACAACTCCAGTGGAACTTCCTCAACCCCTTACAATTATCCGCGGTAGGTTATGCTGAGGTAGTGCCGTAGTAGTACGACAAAGCTAGTCGAGTAGCCTATTTGAAATACCCATATCAATGTGTTTATTTTTATTCTTTCATCATAGTCATGTAGTAACGTCTTTTATGAAACACTCTTGAATCCCAGTTGTTCCTAGACACGTTGGATATAGCGGAAGTATCCCAGTAATTAAAGGAGGTGATCCTTGTGTTCTCAAGAACTACAGATGAATCTCTGAATTGCCAGCACCATCTTGAACAGTTGAAAAGGTCGTCAGCCATATTAGCAAGCACATCATTCCACATTTTCTTTCTGATGATCTCATCCAGTACCTTACAAGCCATACTCTCGCCAGTGAAACTAGGCTGCAGCTCAACGCATATCTTCTTTCTCAAAATAGGGTATGACGTTTTGCCTTTTCCACTTTTCGGAACCTTACCTTTTTTCAACGATATCTTGAATAACATTTCAGGTCAGTGTATACACACACATCCAAAACACATATAAAGAAATTACACCAGGACCATGAGCCTTGTACGAGTCAAGGCCCTTTTGTATTCTCTGTATGTCTTCCCGAAATACTTCAGTGCTTTCCAGTATCGCTGGTGTTGGGACTACAGTGTCTTCCACTGTGACAACTTTTGAAGTTGTCGTTCGGTTCGTCACAGATCCTTAGTTACTCTACGTAGGGCCGTAACACTGGCTTACTGTAGTCCCACAGAACTGAGTTAACGAGGTTGGGATAACAATTGTATAGCACCGTACTCATAATTAAGGTGATATCTACACTGCATTTTAACACCTAACAACTTTATATTGGCATTTATCGAGGTGATTATAGTTTTAAATAGGTCAGTAATGTTCAGGTGAATTCTGGATAGAAAACAATGTCTGTGTTTATTTCTGTGTGGCTCAGCTCTGGAATCATTATATACATTTATTTCTAATATGTATTTCATTAGGAAGCAAAATGTTTTGCTTATATATATCTTTTATGAATATGGGAAACTAGTATAATACATACATATAGCATTTTTCTGTATATGTTATTCATGGGTTGAATTATGTTGCCGTATTTTCTTTGTATTAGGGCGACCCTATTTTAGAAAAAAAAATAAGATTTTGATTCAGTGCTTTGTTTCATAGGTTTATTGTCGCGGAGTAAAGTCCTGGGACGCGCCTTAGGTGCCATGAGACACCTGGTCCTTGGTGACCCGAGCCTTATATATCTGTCTGTCGAGACACATGGCCCGGTACAGCTGGGCACAGGCGGGTCCAAGACTCTGTCGCCTCAACCTGTACCTTAACCTCTAGAGCACGACCCATGAGCACGACGGCACGACCCATGAGCACAAACGGTGCGACCTTTGTGCTTAGGACGCTGCGTCAGGTCAAATGCCAGGCCATCACACCATAATGTCAGTGCTCAAATGTTGTATCGTCCTGCTTAAGGGGCTAACCCGACTTACATTAGTTCTGAGGAAAGGCTGGGTGAAGGTGATGGGATAATTGTAGCCGTGAGTCTGTAGGAAACCTGGTGTGTCTTATGGGGCCCAACAGTTGTTTTTACAGACTGCTGCTGAAATATGTAACATAAAACCTACACGCACAACTTCTGGAATTAATAACACTACAGTATAACGTAATTATTACGCGCGTGGGGACCCTTGTGATAACCTCACATTTCTTGTTTACGTTCGTTTGACCTTCCCGGTGCTATTCTAAATAATGTATTCTTTCTCTAACTTGGCCAAGTGTCCTAAGTCGAAGACCAATGTGCGGACGGTAAGTGGAAGATTTGTTGAGGGTGGTGACGAGGTGACCCGGGAAGCCAGCTTCTCTGCTGTCCTTTAGAAATGCTTCATTTACCTGGTCTCCTGTCGTCGTGCCCTCTGGTTCCATAGTTTCTGTCCACTTCGAAGGCCTGGTGGTGTATTGTGAACATCATTGTAACTCCTGAGGACTTTAAGGTTTGTTATCATGCTCGCCTTTATTATCCTTTCCCCCAGTGTTGGTAGTGCCACTGCTTGCGTCTCTGCCTCTTTTAGTCATGTATCTTGATTCTGGCAAAGTTTTCGAAGACGTTCTTTCTCTCAAAGTCTTTTTCCTCTCCCTGGCTTCAAAACACCAGGCAGCTGGTGTATACATTCTGTCTTGGGTCGGAGTTGGTTCACGTGATCTTGGACATCATCTTGATACTATGTATACAGGCATTGACGACGGTGTTGTTCACACAGTTTGCCTCTCTCACGACTCTCGTAATGTGATTTCCTGGATGCAAGTTAAGCACATTATGAAGTTAAAAATCCCTTTCACGAACTGATGATTGTATAGCGTTTGCCCTGTATGTTACAATCTGTTCCCGTTTCTTTCTTCATTACTTCACACTCTTTAGTGTTAAATTTTTTCGTTAATGAATTGGGATACCCGGCGCTGCATGGGGAAAAATGGCTTTTATAGAGACATAAAAGTTATAAGATATGGTTTATCGTGGCTTTGAAATAGCCTTCAAGGTCGCCTGGGATGAATGAGTACTTTGAAGCTGTAGTAACTTTAAGCCTTGAAAGGTGGCCTTTGTTGGGCTCTGGTACCCTTAGATCTTGCCTTTGATCTTGAGGCACCTTCATTTTGATTTGAGGCTGCTAGGTCGCCTGTTTTGAGTAAATACAATGAACTAAGTGTAGTCTATAAGGCTTTTGAAAAGCGGCATTTGTTGACCACAATATGACTTTGTCAACGTGCTAAGCTTAAAAGTTAGCCCAGGATCTAGAGTGCCGACAACCAGGTGCTATGGTCAGGCCGTGAGAGTAACAAACAAACAATATAGGATATGTGGTAGATTTGCTCTGACCACTGCTGGATTTTATCCTCATTATTCTTTTGTACTTTCTGTTGCTCCACGTTCTGTTCATGAGTACGGTAATAATAAGACATAATCAGTTTCAGATTACTAGGTTTTTTCTTTTTTAGAAACGGGTAGAAATCAAGAGAAAACTATAAGTGGTATAAAGGACACACCGGGAGAAGTTATAACGTGAAAATATTGGAAATGAGAGATGGAATGAGTATGTATTTGAATAACTGTCAGCCATAAGGAAGTTGGGAAGGTTTTAGATGATGGTAGATTATGTACCTGTACAGCATCTCGAAATGGGAAAATAATAACCTAACCTACCCTAACTTGGTTGAATTCATTTGTACTAAAATACAATATCTGCTTATAAATATTTTTGGGGAAGGTTTGCACATTCATTCTTTAAAAGCAGCTAAAAGTTACATTCACCTCCCCAGAAAGTTCTGTCATAGGCGTGAGACAAGGAGGCGTTCTGTCTCCAGCGCTGCTTCATAACATGTAAATAAACTTCTAGCACACGGAGGGAGGCAGGAGATGCGGGCGGCCAGAGCGCTTGGCTTACCCTGACGACGTTGTTGCCTTTGTGCGACTATACAGTCATTACTAACCTCTTGGAGGGGTGCGAGAACACGCTGAGAATGTACGGAATGCAGCAAAACTTTAATGAAATTGTTTATAGGGGTAACGATAAAGGATAGGTAAAAGTAAATGAGAATAGCGTAAAGCGAGTAGAACAGCACCCTTTCAGCTGATGCGCAAACAGACGCGGCAAAACCATAACACGCTCAGAATATTGGCGCACTCTATCCTTCATTGCCGTGAAGCAGCATACCACATAATGTGAAACGACACGTTTATAGACCAGTTATAAGATCATAGAACATGGGTCTTACAGGAAAGACTGAAGCTTGTACTTCAGGCAGCTTAGATAAGCGCTTTGAGGCTGACTGTAGGGAGTTACGTAGACATAGAGTGATTAGAAGAGACTGAAGTTGTTGTACAGACTAAACCTCAAGACCTCGAGAAGGCTCTTGACACGCGTCTTTTGTTCCTTTCCGTTATGGTATTTTTTGTACGTCTTCCTCACTCCTGCCTGCAGATCCAGCCTTGTTACCAGCTTCCTATGTGGTTCAGTGTTGAGTGTTTTCTGGCATTCCAGGTAAATCCAGTCCAATCACCGGAGCTCACGTTCTCATAAGAAGTCTCAAGAGGTTTGCTTCTCATGATCTTTCTCGGAATCCTTGTTGTCTCACGCTTAGGAAGTTTCTCCTTTGCAAGTCGTCATCCATTCTCTTTGCAATTAGTCATTCATTAGTTTTGCAAGTATAGTCATCCAGTAGCTTTCCGATAAACCTCTTTCACCAGTATTTTACGTACCACACTGGTGAGAGAGAGAGAGAGAGAGAGAGAGAGAGAGAGAGAGAGAGAGAGAGAGAGAGAGAGAGTGGTCTGTAGGTCAGCGCAACTTCCCTGTTTCTTTTCTCAAAGAGAAGTACGACTTTTGCCATCTTCCACACTCACTTGTAACTTTACCTCCTCCGGAAACATTTTAAACAAGATCTCAAGTGGCCTTTCAAGCGTATTTGTGCATTTCTTTAACACATGTGGAGAACCTTCATCGGGAAAATGAACTGTAAATATGAGTCAGTCCCCCACAGTAGTAGTCAGTTTATGCTTTCCAAGACTTCCTCTTCATTCCATGTTGCTGGTGTTGGAACTATTGTGTCCCCCAATGTGAAGACACAATTGAACCTGCCATTCTTCTCCTGGCATATCTGTACATCATCCTCCTCAACTCTTCCGTCTGAATCTCTTAGTCTTATTAGCTACTCTTTTAACTGGTAGATTACTCATGAACTTCAAGAAATATTTTGCGTTGTTACCTGTCTTTTCAACATTTTTTTTTTTAATTTCTCTGTTCCTTCTTTATCTTTATAATCCTTGTCCTTTCTTATCTTTATATTCCTTATCCTCCTTTCTTAACCTGTGATGTTGTGGGTCTCGTGGGTGTTGTAGGTGAATGGGTATAGTAAATGGAATTGGTGTGATGGGTGGTGGTGCAGGTGTGGTGATGTGGGTGTACTGGGTGTTGGTATGGTGGTGCAGGTTTGGTGATGTGGGTGTACTGGGTGGTATGGTGGTGCAGGTTTGGTGATGTGGGTGTATGTGGTGATGTAGGTGTACTGGGTGTTAGTATGGTAGTGCAGGTGTGGTGATGTAGGTGTACAGGGTGTTGGTATGGTGATGCAGATGTGGTAATGCAGGTGTACTGGGTTTTGGTATGATAAGCTTAGGTTGCAGGTGTGGTCGTGGTGGTGATGGTGTAGGCGAGCTTGTATTGTGTGTGTGATGGTTTAGACATGCCATTGTTGCAGGTATGGTGGTGGTGGTGGTGGTGGTGTAGGTGTGCGAGTGTTGCAGGTGTGGTGGTGGTGGTCGTACAGGCGTAGTAGTGGTATTTTAGGTGTTGCAGGTGTATTGTTGGTGTACATGTGCTAGTATTCCAGGTGTTGTGGTAGTGTAGTGTTGCAGGTTTAGTGGTGGTACGAGCGTGCAAGTGTTGTGGTGGTGTACATGTGCCACAGTTACAGGTGTGTTGTTAATGCAGGCATGACAGTGTGCAGGTGTAGCGGTGGTGTAGACGTGCCAGAGTTGCAGGTGTGGTGGTGGTGTAGACGTGCCAGAGTTGCAGGTGTAGTGGTGGTGTAGACGTGCCAGAGTTGCAGGTTTAGTGATGGTGTAGACGTGCCAGAGTTGCAGGTGTGGTAGTGGTACAGGCGTGTCAGTGTTGCAGGTGTGTTGGCGGTGTTGATGTGCCAGTGTTGCAAACGTGGGGTTGTCGGTGTGTCAGATTTGGTGGTGGTGTAGGCTTCCCAGTGTGATGGTAATAGTGTAGGCGTGCCAGTGTTGCAGGTGTAGTGTAGGTGTGTTAGTGGTGCAGGTGTGGTGTAAGTGTGCCAGTGGTGCAGGTGTGAGGGTGGAGGGGTTAATTAGTTCAAGTATATAACAAGCATTACCCTGGGGCTGGAGACCCTAAGTGATGACAACCCTTGTTAAGATAATGAGGCCGGAAATGAGGTGGAATGTTGTTGTTCCCAGTAAGACAGAACGTGTTGCAGGATGAGTTGCAGCGTTTGTTTCCCATACCTTGAGTTGAGACGGTGCATCCTGGTGCTTCATACAGTAAACAGTATACTGATGACGGATGAGGGCACCAGGTCAAGGTAACTTAACCAACCTCATAACCCGTGCAATCTGTGCTTCATCCTCCGCCCTCATAACGCACGTAGAGGCCATGAAGAAAGGCGTCCAGGTAATTCTCATATCGAACGATATGACCAAACTTTATCATCCCACGTGTTTTATGTATTAGGGGCTTTTACCGCTGTCCCTCATACAATGAGGCAAGCGTGAGTCATGCCGGGTGCGTTATCGCATTGATATCTGGCAGGTGTTAGGGGCAGCAGCTGTCAGCAGAACGTTGACTGCTCTGTCAGCAGGTAGCGGGAATGGGTGAGGGTGGGGAAAGCAGGTGTCAGCAGTGGAGTGGGGGTTGACAGTGAGAGCCTGACTCCCCCACCCAGCTAGTCAGTAGGGAGAGCCTTGCTGGTGATGACCTTTCCTCAGATCATTGATTCCCTCTCCCACTCACTGCTGACTCTGATGATACCAGGAATTTGGTGCTTGGGGGCCAGGCCGGGGTTGGCAGGCTACTTGTGTGTGTGTCCTGGTCACGGGGTAAACAAGTTTACTACCGGCGGAGACGTTGGTGATGTTGGCGGACGAACGAGGACCAGGAGGACCGTATACTTTGCTGATGGGATTGGGTATAGCTAGGGTCTACTGGCATGGTGATTGGATGGGGCCATGTGTCTTGCTGGTGAGGAAGGGAAGCTTGTCAGGGTAGGTGGGGGGGCCATGTGTCACGCTAATGAGGAAGGGAGACATGTCACGGTAGGTGGAGGCCATGTGTCATGCTAGTGGGGATAGGAAACCTGTCAGGATACGTGGGGCACTGTGTTTACATGGTCAAGGCAGGCGGCATATAATTATCGTTTTGTAATTACATATTTGTGCTGTACGGGTTGGGAGTTCTAGTTTCTTAGGGCCCCATCTCCTGTGTGTGTGTGTGTGTGTGTGTGTGTGTGTGAAAGCTCTTTTGAAGTGGTATGTCATTAAGGTTGGAATTAGTATATATTACAGAAACCACTGGCTGGCTGTAAGAGAATATGGAATATAAAAAAGTGATTATTTTTGTTTTGTTTTCAGTCTGATGATTCTGAAAGACAGTACTTAATATTTTGAGAATGTCTGGTGATTAGGAACAAAAACAAACCTCTGCACCAAAGTATAACATGTGACAGTGAAGTCAAGCCTGTTTTGGTGAAGGAGTTGTTCGCAGGCAAAGTTATTACACCGGGGCCTTGAGTTACGATGAGGTTACGTTCCTGGACACTGTCTCAACTTGAATCCATCGTAACTCAAACCACTGATACTCATTTTATGAGAGGGGTTTACTCTTCCTAACCGAAAATGTTCCCAATCTAACCTTTATTGATGGATTATACTGCACCGGAAAGAACTTACCGCCAATACTGTCCTACACTCTCATGACGTAATTTTGTGGTATTTAATGAAAACACTGAAAAGAGTTTCTGCACCGAAACTTGTTTGTGAGGACTTTAAGTACTGCTTGAGGACCAGGTGAACCGCGGATGATTGGGAGGGAGAGGGAAGGGCACTGAGGTTATCTATGTCACCGGCTGCATTATCTGATTCAACAAATGTTGCCAGATCACAGGTAATGCAGATGATATTTAATGGATTTCTCGAAAAACGCCGTGATGAGAACTTGTAGTGGTGACGGAGTGGACTAGGAGATTCTGGGGAGGTGGGTGAGAATGGCTAGGCTTCCTTTGTCTTATGATCCGGTAATTATTACTAATGAAGTCTGTGGCCTTTTAAAGAAATCTCCATAATGCTAGCTGTGTGGCATGCCTCATTTTTTTCTTTGATAAATCTCCCTGTAGCCATGGGAAAGATCTCCAAACCTTTTAAAAGAGCACAAGGTCGTGTTCATGGTTTGGCCACACTTTACCCGGCGAGGCTACCAGGTTTGTCTAAGTCGTCAAAAATATTTGGTAACCCCATAGTTGTAAACTGGCGTGTTTTGGGTTGGGGATATTTCTTCTTCCCTTCCCTCTTGAAGTTTTTCTGCCTCCGACTTCATGAGTTCCTCTCTGGGTAATTCCTCAGAATGTGTCTCCAGCACTACAGCCACATTTTTCTTAACTTCTTGAAACCCAACTTTGTTGGCAAGTCACCTTTGTTTGCTGGATATGGGGCTTTGTTTCTTCCCGAGATACAACGCATGCACGAGGCACACTGTTTTGGAATTAACTCCCACCTGCGCGACTCAGCGATGTTATGAACAGGATTCATATCTTGCTTCGACAACTCTCTCATCGAAGGCTTCCCCACCTCGTGTGCACTTTTGAGGAGCTGTTAGAATGTTCTCGGTAATACACTTTTGACGGCAGCAATCGCGCCATGATCCATGGACTGAAGCAAGGAAGTGGATTGATATCAGTAAGGTGTTGACGATGGCTTTTTACGTTCTCAAGAATTAGCAGTGCTTTGTTTGCTATATTTTCACTGGCACAGCAGCGCTCAGCAACTGGACAAAAAGAGTCAATAAACCAGTCATAAAAAAATTTCCGGGTGAACCAAGCCTTGAACCAGATCACGGTAAATGCCGACTTTGCATAACCCTTCATAGCTTAAGGATATTCAGAATGAAATACTCATAAGGATTCAACTTTAAAACTTCCATTAGTATCCCCTCCCAATAGCATCGTTAAACGATCTTTGGCTATCTTTGAACCTAGTGCTCCTCAGTTCTTTGCCAATGGATATTTGGACTGTTAGTCTTTTCCAAAACAACGTAGATTCATCAGTAATATTCTTTAGACACTATGGGTACCATTGTGCTGCATCAATGTCCACACTGACAACCTTGCAAGATATTATGGAAACCATGACCGTTTTTGAACTAATTAAACAGCCTTTACTTGCAACAAATTCCTCCTCCTGATATGACTTGCCCCGTTCACTCTTCTTGTTATTTGAGGATTACGTCTGGATGATCACTGTAGATATAGGCATGTTCCTCGTATTTTGGTCCTTAGTCTGCATATAAAGAAGTTTCCATCCAATCTTTTATTCTTAGGAATTAACTTCAAGAGTGAAAGGAGTGAAAGTATTACATGTAACCTCCTCCCCTCCCTCTTCGTGTGTTGAGGTCTCCTTTGAGACATACTGATATATCATCACTTACACCAGCTGCAGTATATTCTCTGTAACAAATCATGGGATGCCACTGTGTTCAACAGTACTTCTCAACTTTTTTTTTTTCTTTTTTCATTTCACGGCAAATTTTCAAGTTTGCTTGACTTTCGCGGCACATCGAATCAGATTTCGCAAGTATTCTATTATTATCCAGTATACATTGAAAGAAAGGAAAAGTAATGTGAAACATATGATAAAAACAAATGTAATGCCTGTATAATCAATCTTATGTACATTCAAGTTATTTACAAAATGAATTTTCGTGAAACAAATGTAGCAATTGTTTGTTAGTCGTGAAACAAATGTTGCAATTGTTTGTTAAGACAGTGCGATATACGTTTTATTCTTTAATAAAGAATATAAATACCACGTCCCACCAGGGACATTGGTGTGGCATATCAGCTGCGAAGCACTGCTGTACAGTACAGGTACATACTTTGCTAACAAGCTGTGCTCTGGCGGGTGGAATATGATCGCATTTTGTCAGTTGGTGAGTTACAAACCAAATACAGTTATGTAGTATTTTGCCGTACAAAGAAATTCAGACAGCAAGATACCACTGATTTCCTCCAGGGCTCTTTGTGATAGTGGAAGATATCAGAAACTCAAGAAATTAGAGGTAAAAGGAGGTAAAAGTAGAATGGTATACAAAGAAAATTTAAGTAAACATTTGTCACACATGAGCGATGCCGTCGAAAACCATCTTGAAAATCGTTTGATAAGGGGTGGCCCTCTAGATGGTTTACAATTTTGTCACAAACGATGGTTTACATAGGTTCTCCAACCATATACATAGGGCAAATTGGACGATAATTTCCGGGCAGAAATTTAGTATTTTTTTGATATTGTGACATAGGCAAACTTTCCTTTGACACTTTTCCCGTAGGGATTAACATACTGCATAGAGCAGTCATGGGCTTATAACTAACTCATTTTTCGTTTCATTCATTGTCCTCGGATAAAACTTAATAGAGCCTGCCTTTTTATGCTTTCTTTCTGTTCATTGCTGATAATATATCGTCACCTTTTATATTAGTGTGGCGCAGAACCTTCACTTAGTCGATTTTCTGTCGTAATTAACAATCGTCATTTTCTGCAGTCAATGGGCCAGTTGACTGTGTATTGACTCCCTTGCTTGGGATGCATCATCGCACAGAATGATATAAAATATCTTCGTATTTTACCATAAAAGGTCGATTGTTTAATATCATGAAAATATAAAGGTAACAGAGTAAGCAAGACAAACAGCATTTGCTATAACCATGATTTTTTGACCAGTATTAGAACTCCTTAGCGCTTCTAGTATAACCTCAAGAGGGATATTCTTACACTCTGTCCTGTTACTTTGAGTATCTTAAACATCCCTTCCAGACATAATGAAATGCCTACACTCACTGTGGATGCTGTAAAAAAATAAAATGCAGTAGTAGCGAACATGAATTAACCTATTTAGCCAGTTGGTGGAATGCAAATTAAATGGTATTTTGTGGGGGCAGCAGTGAAATATGCATAAGTACACAAACTTTGATGATGTACTTCATGGGTTAAAGAAAATATTATTTTAAACTATAAATATAAAGATAGAATGTTTGCATTTTTTTGTCGAAAACATTAAAAATATTCTGTTGTAAGTAGCTGTTTGCAGTTGTCGAATATTCCATCAACTGTGCGATGATTATTGAGGTAATATAAGTTCAGCTGACAGCCCAGTGAATACAGTAAATAAGTTAGGAATGATTATTTGGTCCATGTTTGATTACATTTACAATTGTTTTATGAGTAGATTACATACATTACACGTATTTTAGAATGTGAATAGTTCTCCATATTTTTCATGGTGTTATTTCAGTGTGCATGTTAATATTCTAAATTATTTTCCTTTCAGAATCACTGACGCTGTATTAGATCTTCCGAAGGTTGAGACAGGGAGGAAAAAAAAAAGATAGCTGTCGTGCTGAAAAGAGTTGCAACACACAAAGAGTGGAGGGTACACAGTAAGATGTAAAGGTTGCCCAGCATGGGTCTCTTTAGCACCACCAAGGCCTTCCATGGTCAAGACTACTCCAAACTTAAGAAGGATTGCCTAAACAGAGGTGAGTTAGAAACACTGTCCTAATCTTAGCGAAGGTCTCTTCTTGGGATCAACTTGATGTGAGTGGAATTACCTGTGGACTAACAATTGACCATAATGTTTATCAATTTTCGGCTAAGATTTGACGATATTGCAGACTGCTGTAGGCTCTTAAACTTAGTAAGACTAACACCTATGTCTCAGACTCACATTTTAGCACGACTTCTGTGTTTTAACTGTACATCAATAGGTATCCAATAGAGACCCCTCACTGTACTGTTGTGCATGTAGCTTGTAGCCCTTAAGTTGGATTTTAGTAAGTCATTTATAGTCAAACTTAGCTAAGGTCACTTTTGGGTTCGTAACTGATGCAGTTAGAGGTAGCATGTAGGCTTAGACTTTATTTTTGTTGCGTCCGTTTGTAGGGACTGATTTTGCTTCATTGGAAGTTATTTATATTTGTCAGACACCTATTGTACTGTACTGCATTTCCATAATTCATTATTCTTCGGTGTTTGTTATCCGCGTCATAAAATGATTTAGCACAAAATCTTGTGCTCAGCTGCTTGTCTTTCTGTTTCTTATCTTTGTCGCACGCACGTTTAGCAAGAATGATCCATTCCCTACACAGACTGTGAGTATGGATCTTCTTTGTCATTTTTGTAGCAACCTATGTAATTCTTGATTTATAGAATATCTTACCCTGTCCTGTTTTATATTTGTCTACATTTTACCCAGTAATAATTTATGTCGAAATATCCTTCATCTTTTTTGTCAGTTTTAGTCCTCTCATTTTGCATAACCCGGGACAACTTGGTTACAGAGAGGGTAGACCTTGCTTCTCTCGTTTGTTTAACCATTGTGATAGGATCGTTGAAGTTCTCTGAACAAAGAAAGTGGTGACGTGTCTACGCAGACTTTGCAAAAGCATTTGACAAATGTAACTAACCTTACAGGGATGTGCGGCTGCATTTACGGTATATTCTCCGTAATTTGGCTATTTTCTGAAATGTCGATAAAAGAGAAAAAAACAATAATTCAGCACAGTGCCAGCTTATGACGAACCTGGCTTGTCTAGGAAAGGAAAACACACCACTTAGCCAGTTAGCATGGTATCATTGTCAGGGACCGTCTACTAGTCTCACAACAATTCGCTTCTTCCTGCCTGTATGATGACATATTAGGGCTTCTAAGGCAGGATTGAGTGACTATATAGTGTCTGATAACAGAGATATACTGTGAAAGCAAAACGAATATATTAGTTCACTCTCCTCATAGTTTATGAGTTTAAGATGGGCTATATTATGTTCTTTGACATCAAAAAGTTGGAGAAAAAGCTCAGAAGATATGCTAGGAAACAGAGAACTATGAGAAACACATAAGGGAAAGCGAGTAAGGCAAGGAGAAAACAGTCAGCTGGAAACCGCAGGAAAGGGCAGCTGGTGTCCGGGTAACAGGCGTTGACAGTCAGTCTGCAGCAGTGCATTTAAATACATAATTAAGAGTGGAATGGTTCCATCCCTGTGCTGGAGGGCTTCATAAATTGAGGAGTCAGCACTGCTTGACAAACAGGAAATTAGATGGGGGGGAGCGTAAGTGCTGATGTAGTGTTCAACCAACCTCTCAGGTAGAAACTTTTCTCAGTAGATAACATTGGACTGATACTCTCTCAGTTACATAATGCAGATGAAACTGGACTCTTGTGGGCAGGGCCAGAGTAAACGCAGATTGTTGAGGTTCCTGATCCAGGCAAGAGAGTATAGAACGATTTTCAGCACTTGTGTATGCTAGTCTGACAGGTGGCATCGCCTGAAACCCATGGGCGTTGGTAAGGCTTATTAACCTCATACCCTGAAAAACATTGAGACAAACTACCTGTGATATATAGGGCAATTAAGAATGCCTGTTTTACTAAGGACCTGTATTATAACGTTCCATGAATATTTTATCCATGCAGTGAGGAATTTTCAGGAGAAAACGCTAAACATTTTACCAGAGAATGTCAGGGCATTTCTACCAGACAATGGACCTGCTCATCCTGCAATTGGGGAAAGTCAGTGGGGGCGGGATGGCAAAATAAAGTGCACGTTTTTGCCGCCAAATGTCACATCCTTTAACTAACTTATGAAACATATAATTAAATGTTATAAGAGGCACTACAAGAGGAAGTAGATGGTAGAGTACTGTAGAGTAGTAGGTGGTAATAGCGGAAAGTGGCAATGAAGTGAGAGATGCAAGCACGGCGTAAACTTTGCAAAATATTAGATTATTCATTCAGAGAATTGCTCTATTTAATTGGGCAAAAGTTGATACAGCTGAAGGCTCAGAAACTGAGCAATGCCTGGAAAAAATGGGAAGATAGCTAATGTGAATGTAGATATACAGGGGGTTTGGCCCCAGGAATTTCCTGATAGTTTTGAATAAGGCTATTGAGAGTAAAATGACAGGAATATATTTTAGAATGGTTAGATGGTGATGAAGAAGAAACTGGCTACTACCAACAAACAAAAGGGGATATACAAACATATGTTTTAGGCATGAATGATGAATTACAGAAGGACAGTAGTAAAGAACTTACAGTGAAAGCATCTCCAGTAAAATTAGAAAATTGGGAAAAGTGTTGACAATATTATATAGGTGCCACAGACGTGCAGAAGTATTAAGAGCAAAAATTATTAAGAAATTTTACGAGAACTGAAGGACAAAATCACCCAAAGACTGTATGGTACTGTTATCCAATCCAAAATATATGAATTTAAAAGCCTCAACCTAGAGTCACACGGCTTGGCACTAGTGGTTACTCCAGGAAGGCATGTGAGCATGTGGACCATGTTAAGTGGTAAAACTAGATGGTCGACTGGATAGTGAAGAACATAGTCGGATTATGGAAGGTACATTGTTGCCCTCTGTACGAGCCATGGCTATCCCTGCTCCTAACACTCTAGCTCCTGCAAGACCGGAGCTTAGTAAACCAGTCGGATTATGGAAGATATATTGTTGCTAATCTGTATGAGCGATGGCAATTCCTGCTCCTGGTGATCGAGCTCCTGCAAGAGCGGAGCCTATTATACACAAACAGTGAAAGTTGTTTCAGGCACACTCCGAGGTGGAGGAAATTAACTGGCTCAGGAAAGGTTTAAACTTAAGGCCAACTGAGAACTTGTGGTCCTTCATGCGTCGTAGGAAGCGGGAGAAAGGAGTAAGCAGACACCAGGACGGTAAGGATATAGTACAGACGGTGTGGCTAGACATCAGACACTAGTTGGTTATATGGATGTATCTTGTTCAATCCATTCCGTTTCGGTGAATGAGGTGACGAATGTAGACATTGGAGCAGTTACTGGAAATGTATATGATTAAAGAACTCTCCTTAGGTTGCGTATTATTTCAACACATTCTGTTACATTATTGGAGCTGATTACAGAAATGTTTTATATAGGACTATGTGATAAACTTTTTTGCGGAAAGTGACTTGAAAGTTTGTGGAATCAAAAAGACGAAAACATCTGTTGACGCATCTTGTGGTATATGTAAAAAAAAAAAAAAGGGCATCAGGGTTTTGATGTTGTGCGTAAGGATGTGATTTCTTTTCCTATACTTTTCTCTGAGAAAGGCAAGTAGTCCCGTCAACAGCGTAGTACTTATTTATGTGAATTTTATCTTCAGGTTAACTTTAGAATAATTTACCAAGCGAAAAACGCACCACTTTTTTCTCAAGTTTAAGAACATTATTACTGGAGAATGAGAGTCGACGTTGTGTTGGTTACCGTACATGGCAAGAACTGTAATGCTTTATACATAAGTAAGCCGAAATGACACGCATACACACGCACACACTCTAACCAGTTGCCCGATCACCAAGCTGTGTTTGTTACCAGTACGTAATCACACGTACGACAGTGATAACCTTAATATAGGCAAGGTGTTTCTTTGTGTTGGTCTGTAGCTCCTTAGACAGATGAATGATAAACAGATAGATGCTGGAAAAAAAATCCTGCCATCAGCTAAATAGAATTGAAAAATGCAGTGGTACCAAGCGATTTTTGACTTACAAAGTTATAGTCTGTAAAGCCTAATATTTTGTATGTAAAGCACGGGGATTGATATTTGGACTTAAATCTGGTAGAGAAGGGGTATGGAGTACCCAGAAAGACCGAAGTGGTACCTCTTCTACTAGCAGTAGCATCCTGCTGTTCCTCCCCTACCCATCCCTCATGTCCGCCCTCACCATCGTTTCCTCTCTCATCGCTTACCAAGTTTATCCCAGCTCCACTTTTTTTTTGTTTCTCACCCTGCTTCCTCCTCTCTAAGTTATTTTCTCTCCCTTCCACAAACCTTTAATCCTCCCTCTCGCTTCTCCCTTCGCTTGTTTCCGCCTTACCCTCCTTCCTCCATTACCCTTGTTATGTTTTACTTTCGTGTTCACCCTTCTTCCTTTCTTTCCAGTTTTTAACCCACACACCTCTCTTCTTCCTTGGTCTTTGTCTCCCCTTGCTCTCTCTCTCTTCGTCATCGCTCTCCATAACGTTCCCACTTGACTGCCCTTACACCTCCCCTCTCCCTCGCCCCACTTACCATGCCCGTGCCCTCCCCCCCACTACCCCTACACCGCGCCCTTCCTCACCCCCCACCACCATTCCCCTGCTGCCCCCTCCCCCTCCACACTACCCCAAGATCCCCTTCCTCATCGCTGTCATTCCCTTGTGCCATTTCCTTGGATCCCCCCCTCACCTCCTCCCCCGCTACACCAGTCACGTATAAACTTTAGTTTTGGCTTTGTCAGTGATTTGATGAAGCTCGACAGAGTGAAACGGTGTCATTTAGATAAGGCTTTTCCTCCCGTGTTTTCTCAGTTTTATCCATAGCAGGTAAGCTATACGTTTAGCATGAAATCCAAGAACACTTGGTAATCAGCATGAAGTGTGCGAAATTTGATAATTGTCGGTAAATTCTGAGCTCGTGCGATTAGGAACTTCGAAACCAGAGTGCGCTCGAACCCAAAGGGTTCAGATTCTCGCCGAGCAGTTCGGAGGAAGTAAATAGGCTGTGAGCAAGTATTATAGTGTGTGGTTTGAACAAAAACATCAAATGAACATTATCAGGAAACTTCAGACACATTGTAGATAATACAAAAACATGTTCCTGAAGGGAAAGACTGGTGAATGAAGTCAC
>JAUTXX010001159.1:0-10224 GCA_032273605.1 Panulirus laevicauda
AAGTTCTATAAGGTAATGTTTTCCATTCATGCCCACAGTACCAAATAAGTCACTCCTTATACTGCCCACAAGTCTATCCTATTCGATGCAATGCATTCCCATGGGAAGTGGTGGTCACAAGATATCACTACATCCGATTGTTATGGTCACATGGGTATGGAAATAGTATCATAAAACCCTAGTATCCCTTGTATGGGGAATCTTTGGCTCTGAGGCTGTATTCCACTAAGAAGCAGGGAAATAATGGATTTATTTGAGCAAAATGGGCCATTACAAGAGCAGTACTCTTTAGTGACCACTTATGATGGTACAGATTTGCTGAAGATGACTTCCTGCTTGCAGTGTAACCACTTGCAGGAGGAGTCCAGTAACACCTTTTCTTATGATGAATAAAATAAATATATATTTTAAAATCCTCTTTATACTCAATAAACAACTAACTAGACCATTAAACCTGATGATAAAAACAGATCAGAATACAAAGAACACTAAACATAATCCCTGTCACAGAGATCCACTACATACCAGACGCCTTGCTTTGGAACATTCTATTCAACAGCTCAAAAATATCATGCCCATATCTAACTTCAAATATGGATACACAAAATAAATCCATAATATTTGCTGTCACTGAAGTATTGCACATAGTACTCTTTTATTGTAATATCACATATCACAGTTTTAATTAATTGCAGTTTAATCTTATTGAGCAAATTATTAAATTTTCAAATTTTGCTTTACAGCATTGCAATGTCAGTGCAAGGAAAAATTTAAAGTATACACACATGATTGCAAAACTTGTGCTTACAAACATGTCTAATATTTGCTGTTAATTAAGAAACAGCTCTAAACTGTGCTGAATGCGTGCAAAATGGCCCATCAGTTCTTTGCTAACCACACTTCGTACCAAAATGCAACACAAAAAGTAACTTTAGAGTTGAAATAAGACATGAGTGTGGTGAAGAAACAACAAACACTGGACACACAGATGGGATCACCTTATACCCTGGATGAACTGCACTGTCACCCAGCATGACAGATATTAGTGAAAAGTGGCAAAGTAAGTGATGGCAGCATCCAGACAGTGTCATATGTAGAGGCAGTTAATCCTGCCATTCCAAATAAATGATGAACCTAGTCAACTTGCTTCCTCCAGCCTCAAGGAGGAAACAAAGTGTTTCCATCATATAGTAAGTATGGACTTGATGTGGTTTAAAATGTGTATACTTAAGTTACTTACTGACAAGACTGAATGTTTTGTATCTATTAATGGTATAGTGCTTTTATTTCATACTATAGTACTTTAATTACCAATTTGTGCTGTATGGTGAGGAAGTTTTACGCTCATGGGGTCCCAGCTCTTGAACAATTTCTCCTGTCATACAATCTTTTAAGCTTATGTCTGCTGTATGCATTAACCACATCTTAATACATTCTGTTCCATTCACTTCTTTACATCCTTTTTAACTCCTTTCTTCCATGGTGGGCAAAATTTCATTCTGCAGCCTGTCTCTTAGCTCTCTTGGTCATGGAACCATTTTTGTTGTCCTCTTCTGGACATTCTCTATTAATTTTTTGTGCCTCTTTAGGTGCAGTGACCAAAACTGAGAAACATATCCTAGTTTTGGCCTTATGTAAGATATGAATAGCTTGCTAAATATTTCCTTATTCATATACTTGAAGAGTATTTTGATATCTGCCACCAGACAGTTTGTCTCCTTGACTCTTGTAAATACGGAACTGTGGCAATAGGTCTGGCATGATGTTATCTTCCAAGTACCTGTCACACACAGAATCCTGAAGCTTATTTCTTACAAGATAATAATTAAACTGAAGCCTTCTTTCACTGCATTCCATTCTCATTCTTCTACATCTGCTTAGTTTTGGAGTCTATTCAAGTTCCCTTATAAGCTGATGTGATCCTCCTCACTTTTCACCTCCTTCATGATCCTTGCATTATCTGCAAACACATTCAGGTAGAAGTTCATACCTTCAGGCAGGTCATTTACATAGTGAAAGAAGAATAATGTTCCCAGAAGAGAACCCTATCTCACTCCACTGGTCACCTTGACCCACTTAGAGAAGATTCTTCCAACAAGCATCCTCCATTCCCTTCCACTGACACAACTGTCTGTCCTCTTAATCCTTCTGGGAGATCCAGTTTCTTAATCAGTCTCCATTTCTTAATGTCTCCCTAAGTGGAACAGTATCAAATGCTTTCTGGCAGTCCAGATGCAAACAGTCCACCCAGTCTTTCCTTTCTTCTAGGACTGATCTCACTCTCTCATAGAAATTTAACACTTTTGTTACACATGACCTCATTTTCATAAAACCATACTGTCTCTCTTTTGGGTAAGTTGTCCTCTGTAAAACATCATCCACTTGCTTTTAAATATCTTTCCAAGAACCTTACACACCACACTCATAAGGAGGCTGGTCTAAAGTTCAGCACCTTTTCCCAGTCCCCTTTCATAATTAAATACTGGTATGATGTTTGCTCTTCTCCATTCACTTGGGACTTTGCCTCTCTATAGTAACATCTTGAACAATAAGCAAAGTAGTTTATCTAGTGTATCTGCAAACATCTTTAGCAAATATACTGAAATTTCACCAGGACTATAAGCCTTGTAAGGGTCAAGTCTTTTTAGTATTATGTTAATATCATCGATTTCCAAATCCTCCTCCCCATTCCACCTCCCAGTGCTGGGGCTATAGTATCTTCCACTGTGAAAACATTTTTGAACTTAGTCATTCAGTTCTTCATATATCCTTGCATCCTCCTCTACATTTTTCCCTCCGAACCCCTTAACCGAAAGTTGACTCCTGATGAATTTCTGGAAAAGTTTTGGATTTTCATATGTAATGTCCACAATACTCTTTCAAGGTTTTTTGTTCCTTCTTTCTTGTCTTGCTATATTAATTCTGCATTCTCTTATACCCTACAAATGCTGGCCAAAAGATGGAGTGCCATCTAAATCTTCAACACTGCACATCTCGAACTCCTTTGCTTTTTGACATCTTTTTTTAAAACCATTCTTTCCTCTTTCTTATGATTCCCTCTGTATTTGAGGCTTCAGGTACCCATGTCTCTATTCCTTCATCATAAGTTCCAGAGAACTTCTCATCACAAGAAGCTCCATTTTCCAACCTACATTACCATAGAAATTATTAGTAGTTTATAAGATTATATTTCTTCTTTATGTCCTGTCTCACCTCCGCTCTTCTGATGTCCTCGTTTATCACACAGTCAAATTTGAGCATTACACAATTACTTCTTCCAGTTGATATATCATATATAATATTCTCAATTACTATGCTAGTATGTGTGAAGTCAAGATCTAGTAATGACAGTTTCTTAGTCCCTTTTATTCTAGTGTGCTCCCTGATAATGTTGGTATATGAAATTTTCCTGCATGCACTTAAAAAACTTGTATCCATGACTCCCTATCACCAAATTCTCCCAATCTATCTCTTTATAAGTGAAATCCCCAATAATCAGGAGTTTACCATCTCTCTACTTTTGTGCTTACATTTGTAAAAAATCATCCCAGGTACTCCAATATTTCCTGGATAGGGATGCATCCTCCCCCTTAATACTTCTTTATATATGTTGGCTGTGATGGCATGGGCAACTGAATGCCTTAATCAAGACCATCTCCTTCACACCATACTGTACTTATAAGTAACAGGTTAGAAAGTTGGGATATATCTGTGTGATGGGAGGGAAGGTTCAGGGCTAGGCAAGTCGCACCTCATAGAGTCAGGAATGCCATTCTCTCCCATCATCCCTTCAAGGGTTCATGGCTAGGGAAAGCTATAATGGATAAAGGAAGTGAGCAAAAAAAATTGGAATAATAGTAGATACTACATTTGTGCAACCTTATATGTTAATATGATAGGACTAACTGGCAGCAGTTATACTGTGGTTGGGTAGTTAGAGAATGGAGGGAGTTATCATTTATGGGATACCCTTGGTGATGTATGAAGGATTTAGAGAGGAAAGTTATCATTTATGGAATAACCTTGGCGAAGCATGAGGGATTTAGAAAGGAATAAATTTAACACCCCTACTTTCTCATGTACTAGGAAGTTAATAACTAGTGGATGAAAGTATGGATTATCAGTAGTTATATTGCTAGCAAGACAAGTATTACTAAAGATTAAAATCATCTCAAAAGTTTTGGAAGCATGCAGGGCAGAGGTGGAGTTGGAGAGTCAGGGTTCAGAGATCACTGATGGGAAGGATGGCATCTCTCACTACTCCTCCCTCCAACCTTGAGCTGTGGGGTCAAAGACACCAACCACTGGCATTCTCCCAAATAATCTAGCTTGGTTAATGATCATATATTATGTTGTACAAAAATTATAGCACAATGATCTTTAAGATTATGTGGCACGTTATAAATCAACTGGCATCTGGGGTAATGGCGAGGCTGGTCCAAAGGGTGAAGTGAACTTTTCAAGTTTTATGCTCGTGATGGGAAAACAGAAAAATGCTGTGAAAAAGTGAAATTTAGTAGCACAAAGATAGAGAATGGAAAACAAGAGTCATTATACTAATTAGTCAAGAAAACTGAGCATCCCTTCAGCTCTCATATGACCTGGGCATGTCAAAAAAGGGAATATTAGAGGAGACTATCTGCAAGTCTTAGAATGATGTTGAAGTCAAGAATCAGTGTGCTCCTGTCTACAGGTCCTGGAATATTTGCCTAGCCAGGGGGGATAAAAATGGACATCCATAACAATTCTGGGTCTTAGTGATGGTGAAGGACTGCAGTGAGTGGAGGGTGTAATGCAAATGTGAGCCATGACAATGACATAAGCAGGAATGAATGAGTGCATGGCCTGGCAGGCACAGTACCCAGCTGAGGAGAGAGTTACAGTACACCCTATAGGTTAGCCTGCCCCATCCTGCATATCTGCACCTCACAGCTAAGGAACCCTTCAAGGACCAGCATGTGCTTTTGGGATGCTGAATCCACAAGATGCTGCAAACTGTGATATGGTTGTGTACAATCCATATATCAGGGGCGGTGGTCTGTCTGGTGTAAGTCAAGGCAGACTGGAGGCATAGAAAGGACTGACATGCCATGCAGTATATTCTATTACCAGAATCAGCATATGATTATCAAGCTAAGTGGCATAAATAATTATGACTAAAAGGACTAACCAACATTCATTATGACTTAACGAACTAACCCACTTTCATCCTGAACTGATTTACATGTTTTTCCTATTATTCTTCTATTTTTCATTAACTTCTATATGGAATGATTAACCTCACTGGTTTCTAAAGACAGCATTATCATTCATATCTGTTATGTTACATCAATTTTCTCTATGTATGTTGATTCTGCATAACCAGGGTGACTTTTCCAGTAGTTAAACATTAAATGTCTTACAATATGTATATGGCTTTTCTCTAGCCTATAAGGAAGGGGTTATCATTAAGCCTGACAGTCCTCAGACCAAATGAGTCATTATCATAGTCATTAAGGGGTTAACTAGCCATTGGTTATGGGCCCCTGTGGCACACTCATCTTGAGGGTTTGATTGGCTAAAGTAACTCTGAGTGACAGTGTTCTCACCTTGATTTTTCTACACCTTACAACAGTAACATGAACGTAGTTTCATATTACCTTGACTACCATTTCTTTGCACTCTTTTAATTATATTAGTCCATCCAGTTATCATTTACTTCAGTCTTTTTTTACTCTTTACTCTTAGTAGGAGAGAGTATTTCATATTACTGTGAATGTACCATTTCTTAGCATTTTTCTTAACTGACTAGATGAATTCATCCAGTTAACATCAAGTAAGTCATTTTCTTTCCTTTTACTTTTTCCACAACTTACACTTGGTAATATAGTGTGGCCGTTGAGTAGATCATTTACCCACTGTACATAGGTAAGGGAAAAATGGAGGTTTCGACAGGAGTTATGGCAGTCATTGTCTGTGTGGTACCATCGATGGTGATAGTGAACACACGTCTCCATGGGGTGGGGGTATGGGGTAGCTTGGTAGCTTTGAGCATAGTTTCATATTACTGCGACTGTACCACATTTCAGGACAATCTTTTAATGAAGTTGTATTCATCTGGTTATTATCTAGCAAGTCCTCTTTCTCTAAATTCTTATTCTCTAAATCCTTACCATGACCATCATTTCTTAGCACCTTTTCAACTAACTAGATGATATTCATCCAATTATCATCTATTTAGTCATTTTCTTCCTTTTTACTTTTTCTGTACCTTACACTTGGTAGCACAGTATGGTGTTGGCTTGACAGGAACTACGGTGATCATGGCTTGTGTGGCAGCATTGGCAGTGTTGGTGAACACATACGTCTTTACGGGGTGGGGGATATATGCCGCATACCACCATGTGGTGATGGATGGCCATGGATAATTGTGAGGATGCTAATGGCCACATCACAGGCAATGAACGTGAAGAATGTGTGGGACAAGCTGAGAGTGGAAGGGTAAAATAAAAGGTGGGATAAGTTATGCTGAATGCTAAATGAGCTGGTTCCTCATGGTGTTAATCTGAAGGAAAAACTGGCCAGTGGCAGCTGTGAGTAAGGGAGAGAATGGAGTGAGGTGTAGTGATGGCACTATAAGCAGGGAAGGACAAAGGGGTAGAGATTGAGGGAGAACATGGAGATAGTTATTGAGGGAAAGTAAGGAGGGAGAAAAGATAGATGTGAAGTAAAAAGTGGCGTATAGTGCAAGACAGGAATGATTCATGGTTGTACAGTAGAGGAATGTTATCTAATGAAAGCTTAGTATGTACATGGACATTATGTCTGGATCCCTCAAAAAATGGGTTAGGGATTGGATAGATGGTGTTGCAGTGCTTGGTGTATATTTCAAGCAGCAATTATGGCCCCAGCAATGGCAGCCTGTATGGCAACTTAAGTATGTATGGTGCAGTAAGGTGCCAGGGAGTTGAGTGAGTATGGCTCAATCGTCTTCCAAGCATCCCCATATTGTAGGCTAGGGACAAGACTGAAAAAAGATAGTGGATAGGTTAGTGCTGTATTGGGGACCCTTAAAACAGGCAGTGTAAGGTTCAGGCATCAACAGGTGTTGTCATATGGGGACAGAAGATAGGGGTGAGGACAGCTGTTCCAGGTGGAAATGCAACAAACCAAGAGGGGAGGTAAACTATAACAGGTCAGAAATTTGGATTTTCGTTGTGTGGAGCTGGGAGTGCTGGTTTCTCCAGGCAACCCTTCAAGAATGCATGGCTAGAGAAAGCTATGTTGGATAAAGGAAAGGAGCACAAACTTTTATATTGTGGTTGGGTGGTATAAGGACTGTGGGTAATCATCTACAGTGATGCATGAGGTAAAAATTTAAAGACAAATACAGTTAATAACCCCCCCATTTCTTTTATACTCGTACGTTTATAACTAGGTGAAAGCATAGTTTATTAGCAGTATACTGATTGCATAACGATTATTACTAAAGGTTAGAATCAGCATGAAGGTTTTAGCACCACACAGAGCAGAGGTAGAGCATAAAAGTCAGCAGTCAGAGGTCACTGGGGGTAAGGATGGCACCTCTTGCATACACCCCCTTCCATCTTGAGTTGCAGGGTCAAAGACACCAACCACTGGCATTCTCCTGAATCATCTAGCTAGTTTAATGGTCATATATCCCATCGTTAGGAAAATTATTGCACAATGATCTGAAAGATGCAAGATTAATGAAACTTTAAGTGACATGTGAGGATTAAGTGACATGTTATTAACCAAGTGGCACCTAGGGCTATGGGTTGGCTTACCCACATAGCAGGTGAACTTTTCAAGCTTTATGTTCATATGTTCATGATAAGCAAACAGAAGAATGAAGTGAGTGAATGAATATCAATTACACAAAGAAAATGATCAGATGATGAAGAATGGAAGATGTTAATTATAATCTAACTGGTCAAGAAATTGAGTGCCCCTGGTGCTCTCATATGGCTTAGGCAGGACAAAGGGAAGAGTGACAGAGGGGACTATCTGGGTGAGTCTCAGGGCAACATCGAAGGCAGGAAATAGTGTGCTCCCATCTACAGGTCCTGGTATATTCACCTAACTCAGGGGGCCAAAAATATACATTCGTGATAATCCTGGGTCAGCAATGATGAAGGAATGTCATAAGTGGAGGGCACAGTGAGAATGTGAGCCGTGCCAGTGAGGTAAGCAGGAACGTATGAATGCATGGCTTAGCTGACACAGCATGCAGCTAGGTAAGAGGTGACACAGTTTGCCCCACAGCATCCTGAGATACATTGCCATCTTTGAAATAGATGGCTGAAAAAGGCCTCCCAAATAAAGTTGCTTATCTTCCTTATGGTGCGAATGCTACTTTCATTAATGCCATACTGGCAAACAACTGCTGAAGCACTAGACCCATGCTCAATTACTAACCTGCCCCATCCTGCATGTCTGCAATCCACAGCTAAGGAACCTCCTCAGATAACTGTGTTAATGACATGGTGGTTTTGGGATGCTGATGCCTCCAGATGAGGAAAATTGACACAGGCATGTACTATTTAGGCATTGGCAGTAGCTTGTTTGGTATGACTTAACATGGAGTGGAGGCATATACGAAGTGACACACCACTCAGTATATTCTGGCACCGGAATCAATGACCTGTAATATGTAGATTAAGCATATGATTATCATGCTGAGTGGCACAAAGTATTATGACTTGAAGAACACATCCTTGTTGATCCTGAACTGATTTACAGGTCTTTCCTTTAATTCTATTTTCTGTACATTTTTATACTGAATGACTGACCTCCCTAGTTTCTACTGTAAGTAATGATATCATTTATATCTTTAGTACATTACATCAATTTTCTCCATGTATGTTGATTTTGCACATCCTGGGTGATTTTTCTGATAAGACTAAATGTTCAAGAAAATGTACACATCCCTTGCCTAGCCTACAGGAAGGGAGTAATCATTAAGTATGACAGTTCTCAGACCAACTGGGTCATTACTATAATTATTAAAGTGGTCAATCAGACACTGCTAAGGGCCCCTGTGGCATACTTGTCATAAGGGTTTGATTGGCAAGAGTAATTCTGAGTGAAAGAGTTCTCACTCTGACATTTTCCATCCCTTACAAATGGTGGCATTAGGCATGGTTTCATAATGTTGCAACTATCATTTCTTAGCACACTTAGCACTACATGACATTCATCAATTTATCATCTAACTAGTTCTTTCTATTTCTAATACAGTAGGGCCACAATATAGCATGATATAAGAACCAGAAAAGTTCACACAGCAGTAAGTTTTAGTATAACATGATATCCATTTCCAGGTAAATAAGGAGTTTAGAATTGCGGGTTAAAATAAAATAACATGAAACATACTCAAAGTTGTGTAAAAAATGGAAATAATGTACCAAATAACACTCAAAATGTTATATAAGCAAACTAAATGAAATACAAAACATACAGAAAATGACAGACTGGTATCTGCCTAACTGTCACACCCGCATTTCTTTGGAACCTTGCAATAGGCTGGGTAAGGTTTTGTCGTACATTCATTTTGAACGTGTACATAATTCTTATTCATACATTAGGTAAGTAAATGTGAATAAGAGCAAGGTTATTAGGTTCAGTGGGTTTGAGGGACAAGTTAATTGAGAGGTAAGATTGAATTAAGAAAAAACTGGAGAAAGTGAAGTGTTTTAAATATCTGGGAGTGGCATTAGCAATAGATGGAACCATGGAAGCGGAAGTGAGCCACAAGGTGGGGAAGGGAGCAAAGGTTCTGGGAGAGTTGAAGAATGTGTGGAAGGCGAGAACGTTATCTCGGAGAGCAAAAATGGGTATGTTTCAAAGAATAGTGGTTCCAACAATGTTATATGGCTGCGATGCATGAGCTGTAGATAGGGTTGTGCGGAGGAGGGTGGATGTGTTGGAAATGAAATGTGGTGTGAGATGTTTTGATCGAGTAAGTAATGAAAGGGTAAGAGAGATGTGTGGTAATAAAAAGAGTGTGGTTGAAAGGGCAGAAGAGGGTGTTTTGAAATGGTTTGGTCACATGGAGAGAATGAGGGCGGAAAGATTGACAAAGAGGATATATGTGTCAGAGGTGGTGGGAACAAGGAGAAGTAGGAGACCAAATTGGAGGTGGAAAGATGGAGTGAAAAAGATTTTGAGCGATCGGGGCCTGAACATGAAGGAGGGTGAAAGGCGTGCAAGGAATAGAGTGAA
>JAUTXX010001170.1:0-10224 GCA_032273605.1 Panulirus laevicauda
CCAACCCCCCCCCCCCCCTCCACTCCGTTTCGTAGGGACTGACGGCAATACTATATGGAAGTTTACTTGGCCTTACATAATCCACTTATAAGACGACGTTGAGCAAAGAGAACATCAGACGACGTTAAGCACAGAGAACGTCCGTTCGATATATCATCTTAGGGTCTTTTTTTCCGAAGGATTCATCAGGCCCCAGACATGCACGGTGGCCGTGTCCCCATGTTCCAGTTAAAGCCACCTGCTGACAGTGGCTGTCTGACTGTATGAGTGTGAGGTGTGGCTGCTTCTCTCCGAGCAGAAACACCAACCTCCAACAATGGACACATACGGCGTGCAGCAGGCACACTGGGTGGATGATGTGCTCCCGGGAGGAGTGTGGCTAGAAGGGAGGGCGTGTAGCAGGAAGAGGGAGAAGGCGCAAGGCAGGAATAGAGAGCAAGGCGTGTCGTAGGAAGAGAGGGAGGGGCGTGTAGCAGGAAGGGAAGGGAAGGCGTGCAGCAAGAAGACAGGAGAGGACGTATAGAAATAAGAAAGGGGAGGGCGTGTAGCAGTAAGAGAGGGGTGGGCGTGTAGCAGTAAGAGAGGGGAGGGCGTGTAGCAGGAAGAGAGGGGAGGGCGTGTATTAGTAAAAGAGGGAAGGGCGCACTCCAGGGATGAAGAGGATGTGTGGCTGGTAGATGAGCAAGGGTGAGAGTCAGGGAGAAAAGAGGAGTACGTGTACTGGGAAGAGAAGTAGAGAGTGTGTCAAGAAGGGAGGCAAGTGCGTGGTTGGGAGAAAGGAGGGAGGAGGGAGGAAGCCGCACAACTATCCAGGGAGATATACAGAATAGAGGGATTAATAGATGGTGAAACAGGGAGAACGAGAGAGACGATAGTGAGGGAGAAACATACAGTTAGCTTGAGCTGAGTGAGGGATGTTAGGATGGTGGAGTGTGGTATAGTGAGGGGCTCAGGATGAAGCAGGAACACCAGCTGCACCCTCTACTGCGCTCCGTACGTTATCCCAGTCAAACTCACACTGTATACAGGAGAAAGGGCAGTGTAAATATAAGCCCGGGCCTTGCTAAGGACTGGCGAATCTCCATCATGAAACAGTATGAGAGGGAACGGGCAATCTAGAGACGAGAGCCCGTGGTAGGCTGAGGTACGGTGGCTCTTTCACGGTAACATCAAAGTGTATTCTGAAAAGGAAGACTATTCCAACGTTCGGCAGACGGTGGAAATCATGCTTAAACCATGGCACAGTGAGTGTTTACATATATCTCCAATAACATCGCCTCATTTCAGTTTGATATGCAGAGTAAGGACTCATCGGTGAACCTCCTGAAGCAGGACGATATGACCCTTGAGCACGACAGCACGACCGTACGGCTCACGTCAAAGGTCAGGCCATCACACCCAGGGGTCGTTCCGTCGTTCTCAGGGGATTAAAAGAAGATGACATGGACGCTGCCCTAAATTACAGATCAGTATCAGTAACAAGTATGGCTGTAAGATCACCGTAGAAAAATATCATTAAAGTGTAGTTGACAATTCAACTTAATTATTTCATTTGTAATTTACCGCCTAGATACATACACAAAAACATTTCAATGCGAGTATGGGTTACGGGAAATTGCCGACCAGTTAGCACAAGTCATTGGTCTTCAAACCGAGGAGTGTTGCTGAAGCGTGGCAGGAGCCAGCTCTACATCTGAAGATATTTTTCTCGAGAAAAACGTACTTAGAATGCGAAGAACGTCGAGTGTCTTGAGAGGCACATGTCTCATACACTCAACATTCTAATGTATGCAAATTGTATATGTAATTTCCTGGCTCGGATGACTTATTATGCCTCTTGGCAGCCGCTTAATGTAGTCTCGTTCCTCCTCAGGCACTCGACACAGCAGAGCTCGAAGCTTATTACTGACCCTTGTTTGTTTGTAGAGTATCATCTTACTAAACCTACTGCAGGGTGGACTTAAATACGATGCTTGATTATTCTTTCTTTTTTTTATGCAGGGCAGCGGTGTAGAACACGGCCAGATTTCTACACGCTACAGTCTACGTTTATCATTTATTGGACGAGGTCACTTCTTGTAGCTCTGGGTGTCATGCAACCATCACATCACCTATGATTCTGGTCGTGATGAGGCTAACCTAACAAACATCACGCCTCAGCCGTCACTCCTAAACACTACGTCAGTCTTACGCAACACTCTGGTAGAGGAATGTTCGTCTTCCTCTGCTTAAGGTGCCTCAACCACCTTCGATTGTAGGCAGCAAGTACAACGGACGTGGTGAAAAAAGGCCAGCCGAGCCGGATCCTCTCCCAACCGGAGTGACAGTGATGTCTGCGGCAGGGACTCCACCAGTCAGTCGCCAGGGCTTCTCCAGAACCATCAAAACGAAGACTCTCGAGTTCCTCGGGACGTCCACGTCCACGTCTTCACCTTCCGCACCAGCAACCCGCATCGGCTCCAACTGACACAACGAGCCACCCCGTACCTCTCAGAGTACTCCTGAGATGTCCGGGAGACTGAGGAGAGTTGGCCACTGCCGTTCAGAAAACGGGACCACCATTTGATTTTGACTTTTGACGCAGGGGTGGCGAATGTATTTTGCACTCTTACCCATCCTGTGGACAGTCGCGCAAAAGAGAATACAGATGTGCACGAAAATTCCAAGGACTGGGTTGGAATGATTTTATACGTTACATAGTGTGTGTGTGTGTGTGTGTGTGTGTGTGTGTGTGTGTGTGCTGATCCACCAGAATATTGTAGCCAAGCCCTGAGTAAGTCAGACACACGGTGGATAAACAAGCCACAAGTCAGGTACTGGACCAGAGTTCGTGGCAAGGAGTTCACCCAAGAGTTGAAGGAGTAAGAGACAGCCAAGGGTTACCGGTGAAGCAGTCGACCGAGAGGTTGAGAAATAAAGAGTTGGCCGACAGCTGGAGGAGTAGAGGGTCGGCCGAGAATCTTGTAAAGTAGAAAAGAAAAAAAGGTCGGCCTCTGAGGCCTGTCATCGGCCCATGAGAGGGAGAGTAAACTGTGCTCAGTCTGTGTACCAGAGTTTTATGATTATGTTCATCTGTAATCCACAACAGATCCAGCTGTGTCCAACACTTGATTTTCTTCTCCTTCTGTCATCCATAAGGTTCTGAAACAGTGCCATTCATGAGAAACGTTTACCGGGCAGAAACAGTTAATGCAAACAGAGAGAGAAAAGATAATGATGTGATAATGGTATGGTAGTTAGGGAGTGGTGGTCAGCAACCAGAGGGTGAGGCGGTCACCCTGATAACCCCTGCATATCTTTATGGTTAGTGGGTGTAAATCTGTCCGCCCTGTTCTCCCTCGCCCTGCTGCCACCCTTCCCCGCCCCCTCGCCCGGTTCTTATCCTTCTCTCCCGTCTATCATTCACTTCATCTCTCCCTCTCATTAACCACCCGCATTCCTTTATCGTCTCCCTATACCATGATTAGTGTGGAACTCCCTCAATGAAAACTGAAGGCATCTGTGAATGATGTGGATCTCCCTCACTGCAGACTGATGGCAATAGGGAGTGGAGCGTCCCAGTCACCATCTGCTGAGGGTGGAATTGGCTGGCGGAGAACTCCCTCACTGCATGGTGAGGGAGTCACCTACAGTGACTGGTATGGATTCACCACACTATAAGGTGACTGTAGTGGTACGTGGTGCGGAATTTCCATAGTGTGGTGATGATAGTAAAGGCCAGTATGATGGACCACTGGATTCTCTCCAGGCTGTTTGCGATCGTGGAAGAGATTGGGAACGAATGATTAATGTGGTAAGAGTATGAACGCATGCAGATAATCAGAATAGGATAAATACTTTCAACCTCTCAAGTCAATAAAGAAGTGCAAATAACGTCATTCGTGGACCTGAAGTGAAATGTACATTAAACACAAATTTCGAGACGGAGACAACGCGACGCACCAATGACCTGTAAAGATTGTGGATGACTTCCCTAGACTTACATTTGAAAGTCTTACCCATGAATGCAGGAATTTTGTTCGCCCTTTCTACTGCTTATGTCCGCTGCTGAACTGGTCTAAGGTCACCAGAGATGATCCTACCCGAGTCCTCTCCCTCATCCACCTTTTTAAATCTAACATAATTCATAAGGTGGCTTACCTTCACCATCATACTATCGATATGCCAAAAATTTGCAGTTGCCGATATCAAAATTCATTTGCCACCAGTAAGCCCAGTCCATCAGCTTGTCTACGTCAGCCTGAAGCTATGGAAGTCATATCCCATACTATAGATTTATTCCCCCACACACGGTATAGGAACTGTTGCAGTGACCAGTGTGTGCTCAACGTCCAGCGGTAACAGTAAGGACTGACGTGGAACCTCGTCTTTGTGCACTATTTCAAATTTCTACGAAATTCCTGGGTAACACCAGGACTCCTTCACTGAAATTTGTCCTCGGGTAGTTATATTAAAAGAAATTGATTAATTCCAAGTAAAAATCGTTGAGACATTACACAAAGAAAGTACAGTCTAATAAAGCACCCAGGCAACGACACAGGAGCATCTGACTCACAGAATGTGAGACGATGCTTAGTATGGTACATCTAGTACAGTGGTGGGGTTGTCTTGGGTCTTTCCTCAGTGTGGCTGACACCGACCCAATCTAAACACTGATTTCCCACAGCAACACTGTAATTCTACGTCCCTGTGACAAACAATCAAGGAACAGATTGTTTCTTTCTATTACCCATATTAAAAACCATGATGTTTCCATCTGTTGACTATGACGCCCTTCTCGTCGAAGATTAATTGCTACTGTCCAGCCCAAAGAGAAAACACAAAAGTGACGGATGAAAAGAAATCCATAAAACCGTAAACCCCAGAGTAATGACCGGTAAATCTCTACCCTACAAATACTTGAGGTATCTGAGGGAATGTCTAGTTTAACCCTTGATAAAAAGCAATTAACTTGGGTACCACTTCACGAGTAGCTTCCCGGGTCTGTGTGGCCGCTCGTTGGACGTGCTTGATAAGCCAGCAGCAACGGATGGGTCTGCCGCCGCTGACAAGTTCCTTGATATTTCTGACTCCTCGTCAAGCCCAGCTGAGAAGGGGCTGCCACCCTCACCCCTCACATCAAGACCCCATCCCCACCCACAACTGACGCTTCTCTACTCGTACCAACTTGCAGCACAGTTAGAATTCGAACTAAACATACTTTGAAGTCCAAATTTGTGTTGTACGACATTTTTTCCTGTGGGTCCTTTAAATAACATCGTTCCTTCTTCTTGGTACTACTGATGAGGTAATGTGTCCTGTGTTTACATAAACGATTTCTATACATTACCCTTATTGTTTTCTTTCTTTTTATACTTACGAATACTCTTAGATTTTTCCTAAATATGTTCATTTTCGTTTTCTTGTCAGGTCAACTGCACACGAGTTGAAAGATTCAATGTTCTTTTCATATAGCTTTTCTCGTAACAGAGTTACCATTCTGTTGCAGCTTCAGAAGTGTTGGCCATATCATGAGGAGAGCTGCTTGACTTCCTCCACCAGGCTTTAGGCTGGCTGCCTTCGAATCCAGTGGCGTACACCATTTTTTGTCATTTGGTCCCCTCTCCACCCAACCCCTCGTTATCAATCTCTGATACATAGTACATAATCGTTAATCTTGCTACTGGCTGAATACCAACCGAGATTGCAAAACTTCAAAATGCAATTACAAAAATAATATTAGACGATGCGATTCATGTGAAGTTCAGCAGAGTTTAACTGGTGATGACTTGTGTTCAAAAGTTCTCCTCCAGGGACGACCCAAGTCTATACTAATGATTATATATATCATCAGACTGGCAATACTCACGACACGAATCTGTCGAATCCAAGGTCCTGCAGTCCTTGGGAGTTGTATAAAGCTTGGATGTGCTGGACCTGAGAAATTGATGACCCAGGACGCTGTGGAGTCATGGAGCTGCAGACCTTGCATAATGTGGACCGTGGGAGCCACCGGACTCAGGGAGGTGTAGGACCAGACTGCTGTTGCGGACGTGGGGTGCCGTGGACCTCAGGTGCTATGGCACCAGCTGTAAACACATCACTGTGGACCAGCCTCCGTCACCTGTCACTTGTGTGGACGCTGGTTGGCAATCCTGGTTAAACTTTATTTCTTGAACAATTTCTGGGCCGTATTCCTCTTTAAACGCGCCCTGTATGTTCTAGTGTTCCTTGTTACTCTTATGTTCAAATATTTTCTGTGGCATGTTCCTCTCAAACAATCCTCTGTATGTTCCGGGCTTACTTCCATTTTCGAATAATTTTCTGACGTCGTCCTCGCAAACGCTCTTAAGATCTTTAGAAATATTCCTTCAAACGTTTCACTCTCTCCTCGCAAAGCTATTACTGATGAAGACCTTCCCTCCCCGCCTCGTGTCAATACACTTTTCCTCCTCCTCCAGCTCCTCACGAGGTCATCAAGCAGATCATACCACGACCTCAGTCAGGTCGAGAGACGACCTCGGCCAGATCGAGACAACCTCACAATCATGCCAAATTGCTCCTCCACTCCCAGCTTCACTAGAGGATGCACATCTCCTTCCACATCCCCGACCAAAATATCACCACTCCACTTTTTTCTCCCATGACGACTCTCCCACACTTCCTTGTCTCAAGACGTCTCTCTTCCCTTACCTTAAAACAAGACGCTTCTCCTCACTTCCCTCCCACACTACTTTTACCGAAGTGTCCCTCTTCTTAACCTCCAGACACGAAATCCATCCTCTCTAACATCTCACCAAGACGTCCCTCCCCTACCATCAACCAAAACGTCCTCCTCCTCCACCACCGACTAAGACGTCCCTCCTCACCCTAAATCCACCAACACACCCTCTTCAAAACTACCAGGACGTCCCTTCTTCCCTACCATCAACGTAGACGTCCCCCTCTACCCATCTTCCTTCCATACTTTCTCCCTCCAGTCGTCAGCAGCGCGGCTCTCACCCCAGGCCTCCCCTTACCGTCCTGCCCCGCCCCCGATCGTCTGCAGATGACACATTTTAGCTTACATTGCTCTCGTCTGATGGCTGGCGGCCTTCTGAATTCGAGAAGCAAAACATCCGCCTTGTTCACGCTATCTGCTCTTTTATATTTATTTTTTTCTCAAGTCTGCGTTTGCCAGTGTTCCGTTTTCTTGTACCATATCTCCACAAACTGTGTTTTCTCTTTTCATTGAGCAATTTCTTCTGACATCGAATGGCTGGTTTTATCAGTGGTTATTTGTTTTAGCGCCGAGTGCCTGTTGTCAGTATCTTGTTTCACTATCTCGCCGGGAACACGTCTTTGTCTGAGAGGTGAAACCCTGTCCACAGTGCCCCGCTGGGGTGTCTTGTACAATGTCGTGTCGAACCGAGGTAGGAATTTTCTTTCCTCGGTCTGTTGTATGAACAAGGTGAGACAAACGGTACAAGAAGCTTGATCTCAATGCATTAGGAGTAACTTTCCACTGGAAATACTCAGGTTTTTGACACTCCGATAATCTAGATTTGATATCAGATGTTATCATGATACATGAGTCAGGGTAAGGCCCCCGTACTAGCAAGGACACTCACAGAAACGACAGCGACAACAAGGACACCAACACCAAGAGTGCCACTGGCAAGGGCACCACCCTACAGCAAGGACATCCATGAAAAGGATGTCTGTTGTAAGGACACCAACAACAAAGACGCCCATTGCAAGGGTACCCAAGGCAAGGATACCGACAACAAGAACACCCGCAGCAAATTGGAAGCCACATTATGGACACCTACGGCAAGGTTATATACAACAAGGACACCCACAGCAAGGGTATCTTCGACAAGGATACTGACAACAAAGACACCCACAGCAAGGATACCTACAACAAAGCTACTCACAGCAAGAGCACCTACAACAAGACACCCACAGCAAGGGTACCTACAACAAAGCCACTCACAGCAAGAGCACCTACAACAAAGCCACTCACAGCAAGAGCACCTACAACAAAGCCACTCACAGCAAGAGCACCTACAACAAGACACCCACAGCAAGGGCACCCACAGCAAGGACGGCCACAACAAAGCCAGGAGCCACCGCACGGGACGACGGCGGGTCGTGAGTCACCCACCCTCGGTCGACTCCTCTCGAGAGATGATGACGGACCGTCTCTTGTGTGCCAGTGTTTAACAGGCCATTATCCCCCCATCCCCCACCCTCTCTCCCCCTCTACATCCTTCATCCACCCACCCTTCACTCACCCCCTCTCCCCTCACCTCCTCCCCAAACTTCGCCGCTTCCCTCACTCTATCCTCACCCCTCAACCCCCATCCCCTTGTCACATGCTCTTTACAGCAGTGATCCAAGTTGTATATTGTACCATTTTGCTCCACAGTTCTCCCTTGCCAAGTTACAATCTGGACTCTGGATATTATATGCTAACTTGATGTTTACAGTTCTTGACTGTTCTCGTACGCATACGAAAATCGGTGAGTGTAATTTGACGACCCCTGTTTTGAGGAACGAGGGGGCGGGCGAGCGGCGATCGATGGATGAACCATATAATTCCAGCGGAAGTCATTATACTTATACTTTAAAAAACGAGAATACAAGAAAAAAAAAGTAGAAAAAAGAAACTGCGTCAAAAAACGTTCTATTGTAATGTATCCATCAATATTTTCTCCTTACAACAGCATTTCTGATGGTAAGTAGATACTGTTACCCACTTGACTGACGGACGATTGAAATAGAGCTGGAAAATAAAGCTGGAAAACAAGAAACAGAAACAGAAAGAAACAGTTTTCACGAAGCTTCAGTAAACACACCTGTTGGGCTTCATGACGAACACTGGTCACTGACTGCGGCAAATGGTCGGGCAGATGTCGAATGATGTTTGGCACTGATGGTCCCAGCCACCATGTATCTATATATGATAATATGACGAACTGGTCAATCCATATTATCCGCTCACCTCTATAAGGATCTTCCAATCAGGTTAACTTGAAAATCATCATAATGTTACCTGTATGTGTTACTGCCGATACCATATGGTCCTCTGGTGTAATACGAACCAGCACTGCAGCTCGTGCAGGGGCGGAGGGAAGGATGATGACCCAGGTGAAGTATACAGAGATCACCAAGGGAGACGGTAAGTGCACGGCACCTCGCCCGGGCCTGAGTCTACCATGATAACTCGTACATAACAGTGTGTGTGTGTGTGTGTGTGTGAAGCGCCGCCCGCGGGGGCGGGGCGGGAGTTGGGGGGGCAACCAATGTCCTCACTAACTACAACACAGTCCAATCCTGCGCTGTAAAACGGTTTGCACTAAAGCGTACATGGTTCCTCTCACGTTCCCCGGGAGGGAAAGCTATAGTCCCGCCAGGCCTGGACGGGCAGCAACAGGTGTGGGCTTGCTAGATCGGCTGTCACCTCTGCGACAATACCGTCTACTCATACATAAGGTATCATTCGTGTACACACTCCGGTACATGATGAAACAAAATCAGGAAGGTAAGGACACTGTGGGTATCAAGAAAGGGTACAGATGCTTCTGTCAAAGGATATTTGTGGAATCAAATGAACTGCCTCCATTCCTGGAGGTACCAGTGTGTTTCCAGAGCCACGACTGGTGCTGGGAAAGTGATGGTGGAACTGCGACAGGTGCTGGTAATGGCGTTGTTGTATTGCTGGGGCTAAGACGGGCGCTAGGGAGAGGTTCGAGTGTTGCTAGGGTTAAGACTGGTCCCAAGGGAGGAGTTGCAGTGTTTCTGGTGATACTACTGGTTCTGGGGGAGGAGCTGAAGCGTGGCTGGTACAAAGATTTGTACTGGAGGAGGAGTTGCAGTGTCGGTGGAGCTAAGACTGGTCTTAAGGGAGGAGCTGCACTGTTGATGAAGCTAAGTCTGTTACTGGGGTCTTGCTTGTAGTGTTCCCAGAGATGAGACAGCTACCGGGAGTGGAGCTGCACGGTTGCCAGAATTGAAACAGGTGCTGTGGGGAGTTATTGCAGTGTTACCAGAGTTTGAGACAAGGACGCTGGGAACTGCTGCAATTAGCCAAAGCTGAAAGCACAGTTGAAGGGACAACACAAGGGCTCTGGTCGCCGACATTTGTCAGGCTGGTGATGGAGACCTGGTCTACTGGAGGGGGAGGGGGTGATATGGGAGTGGGTGAGTGGGAGGAAAGGAGCTGGTGGATGTCAAGGAGGGGAAGGGTATGCTGGGCCTAGG
>JAUTXX010001181.1:0-10224 GCA_032273605.1 Panulirus laevicauda
CACACGCTGAAATACATGTATACACACACACACACACACACACACAAACAAACAAACAAGCATCGAATAATTTCAGTAAATTCCCAGCGTAAAAAAGTATACGTCAAAGAGAATCAGGATTAGAAAAAAAAAAAAAAACGGAAACATCAGAAAGAACATGGGACGTGTTGTTCCTGATCATTTCATTCCACTGCACTCGTTATGGCCTTCCGCCACGTGGTGTGAATGTAATCAAGTTGGACTTGATGTTCTTAAAAGTCCTTGAAAATCAGCTAGTTATATTTCACGCAGGAATAAATATCAAGACAGTATTTGTCATATAATTTCTTGCATGATTGTCATTACGAAGCAGACATAATCTCACTAATAGACATAATTTATAATGTATATAATCCCTCTGAAGAGCTACAGATGATTTTCACAAATGAGGATATAATTGATAATTTGCATAATCTATATTAATAACAAGAGATAATCTCACAAATGAAGACATGGTATTATTCATAATTTGTTGGATGGTCTCTATAAAAAGGAACACATAATCTCTCATATAAGATCTGATTGTTCTTATATATGATAATTCTAGAGTCGTCATAGATAAAGCCTGACCTTGAGAACAAGCCTCAGTCCTTTGTTGTACATGTTTTAGACTGTCATTTGTTTCCACTTATTCCCTCTCTGGAACCTCCATCAACGCCCTTTTAAAAGCTTCCAGGACCTTTTAAGGTTTCTAGCGCCTTTAACATCCGTGGTGCCCTTGAGCGTTTTTTTTTTATATACGTCAAAAGGCTTCAGTCATGGAGAAAAGTCTTCACCAAGGCTCCAGGCCTTGATTGATAGAGAATGGGAGAGGGAAGGAAGGGGGGGCTAAAAAAAATACAGAAAGAAGGAAGGAAAAGAAAAATTTGATCTCTCAAGCTCTTGAAGGTAGTGGGAAACCAATCATTTCAAGGCCGTGCTGGTCATGGTTGTCAGGAAAGGACTTGAGGGTTCCAGAGAGTTCCAGAAGCTTAGCGGTGTAGGGGAGGAAGCAGATATGACAGCGGCCTCATCTTTTAAGTCACCACCGGCCACACATAAATCACGTATCGCATTAGCACTTCGATTGACATTGGTTAAAAATGCTGTCGATCAAGCCACGTAAGATGTGTGTGTGTGTTTGTGTGTGTGTGTGTGTGTGTGTGAGTGTGTGTGTGTGTGTGTGTGTGTGTGTGTGTGTGTGTGTGTGTTGAAATTCCAAATCCGATATAGTGATTCACTAAACATTTCAACGTATGGTCAATTTGCTATTTCTGTTGCAATATTGTAGCTTTATAACTATAACTGTGTGACTATGACTGTATGACTATAGTTGTATGACTGTAACTGTATGACTATAGCTGTATGAACTATAACTGTACGACTATAACTATATGACCATAACTGTATGATTATAGGTGTATGACTATTACAGTATGACTATTGGTGTATGACTATAACTGTATGACTATAGGTGTATGACTTACAGTATGACTATAGGTGCATGACTATAATTGTATGACTATAGGTGCATGACGATAACTGTATGACTATAACTGTATGACTATAGGTGTATGGCTATGACTGTATGACTATAGGTACATGACTATAACTGCATGACTATAACTGTATGACCATAGCTGTATGACTATAACTATATGACTATAGGTGCATGACTATAACTGTATGACCATAGCTGTATGACAATAAATGTATGACTATAACTGTATGACTGTAGCTGTATGACTATAACTGCATGAATATAACTATGACTATAACTGTATGACTAGGACTGATGACTATAGCTGTATGACTATAACTGTATGACTATAACTGTACGACTATAACTGTATAACTATAGCTGTATGACTATAACAGTATGACTATAAATGTATGACTATAGCTGTATGACTATAACTGTATGACTATAAGTGTATGACTATAAGTGCATGACTATAACTATATGACTATAGGTGCATGACCATAACTGTATGACTATAGCTGTATGACTATAAGTGTATGACTATAGGTGCATGACTACAACTGTATGACTATAGATGCATGACTGTAACTAAGACTATAGCTGTATGACTATAACTAAGACTATAGCTGTATGACTATAACTAAGACTATAGCTGTATGACTATAACTGTAAAACTATAGTTGCATGACAATAACTGTATGATTATAGCTGTAAGATTATAACTGTATGACTATAATTGTATGACTATAACTGTATGACTGTAGTTGTAACACTATAACTGATCAAACGGACCACAATCATTAGGCATCACTTCAGTGGATTTTGAAATATGTCGCTATTACGTTTATGATGTTTAGACGTCATACTTACTTTGCGTCTTGGCTAAGCTGATGGTACTCGCATATCCTACTTGCGTCAGCTTCGTGTGTATGTGGTCAAGCTCACAGAACACATGTGTCCTACATACGACAGTAAGGGATGGACCGTGGATGGTCCTTTTAATGATTTTCTTATGACAGGTTAGTATGTGTCGTGGTTAAGAAGATGGTCTGAGCATCCTAGTAATGACAGCTTAGTGTGTGTGTTGCAGTTATGGTCATGATTACGGGTGTCATATTTATGACAGCTTAGTTTGTGTCAAGTTTAAGCTGAGTTCATACTAATAAGAGGTTAGTGTGTGCCATGGTTAAGCTGATGGTTCACGCGAATCTAACAGTAACAGATGTGTGTGTGTGTTTGTGTGTGTGTGTGTGTGTGTGTGTGTGTGTGTGTGTGTGTGTGTGTGGAGGTTAACCTGATTGTCCATGGCATCCTGCTGGGAAGGTTAGTGCATTTGTCGTGATTAAGCTGATGGTCCACGAACGTCCTAGTGATGGCAGCTTTCTGTGTGTCGTGGTTGAGCTGTTGGTTCACGGACGTCCTGCTCATAACAGCCTAGTTTGTGTCAAGGCTAAGCTGATGGTACATGGGGTCGATGGTCCATGGTGGTCCTACTGATGACAGCTTAGTGTGTAAGGTTGATTAGGATAAGCTGATGGTCCACGGGGCTCCGATTAAGGACAGCTTAGGGTGTGTGTCGTGGTTAAGCTGATGATCCACGGGCATCCTACTTATGACTGCTTAGCTTGTGTGAAGGTTAAGCTGATGTTACAGGAGGTTCTTGTAACAACAGCTTAGTGTGTGTGTCGTGGTTAAACTGATGGTCCTAGAGCGCCCAAAAAATGCCAGCTTAATGTGTGTTCACGGGGATCCTGCTTATGACAGCTTATTGTGTGTTATGGTTAAGCTGATGGTCCATGGGGGCCGAGAAAGGACAGCTTTTCGTGTTTCTTGGTTAAGCTGATGGTCCTCGGGCGTTATACTTGTGACAGCTTAGTTTATGTCGATGTCATGCTGATGAATCATAGGCCTATTGCTTATGACAGCTTAGCGTGTTTTGTGCTTAAGACGATGGTCCGAGGTGGTCCTATTAATGCCAGCTTAATAAGTTTCGTGGCTAAGCTGATGGTCCACAGGTGTCTTACTTAAGACCGCTAAGTTTGTGTCGAATTTAAGCTGATGGCCCACAGGGGTCTTAGTTATGGTAGCTTAGCGTGTGTCGTAGTTCAACTGATAGTCCACGGTTGTCCTACTTATGACAGCTTAGTTTATGTCGAGATTAAGATGGTAGTCCCCAGGCGTCCTACCACTGGCGGTTTAGCTTGTGTCTAGGTTAAGCTGATGGTATATGGGTGTCCTGCTAATGACAGCTCAGCTACTCGTTAAACTGATGGTTCATATGTGTCCTATTTACTAAAACATAGCTTGTGTCGAGATTAAGCTATGAAATGACAGCTTTGTGTGTGTCGAGGTTAAGCTGATGGTCCACGTGCGTCCTACTTATGACGGCTTAGTGTGTGTCATGGCTAAGCTGATGGATCACGGGGAGTCCCAGTAATGACAGCTTAGTTTGTGTGTGTCGTGGTTAAGCTGATGGTCCACGGGCGTCCTAGTAATGACGTCGCAGGCCTGGCACACCCGCCCCGTTATCGATTCTGACTCAGCAGCGATGAACACCCACCCATGCCAAGCTAATGACGTTTATGAATATTTCTGGATGAAGAATTATTCATACGATACAGGAATAGATGATCAGTTAATGGCGGTCAGTGACTACGCATCTGTTATCTCAAATGAACTGTTTGTTTCCGAGAGTACGAGAGTAAGGGAAATATGGAGGAGTAAACGTGGTGGATAAGGAAGAGATGAAACGTGGAAGAGGGAGAGACTGTAAGGAAATAACTTGCGGGAGGCAATAATTAAAAGGAAATGAATTGATAAGGCGACCATAAAACTGGAAGCATTCGGAATGAGGTGACAAGCTTGTGGTCTCCCTTGATGATACGTGCAACTCCCCAGCCACGCCACATCCAGCCCTGGGCGCTCTTCCTTCTGCTGCAGTAACTTCAGGTGCAACACAGTATATATCCCAGTTTTTCTGGATAACAGGTTTCAGATCTATGTACAACTATATGATATAATCGTTCTTTTGTTCTAGTCTGCTTTTATCAACTTTATGATTTTTGTAAATTCTACTTCTTTACATCTATTTAATAAAAAGTTTGTAAATTAAGGCTACTTACAGACGTATTACTCTCTCAGGTACAAGTTACATTGTCACTGAAGGTTCAAGTGTACATTTTCTCTTGGTTTATCACGCCTCACCTTATCAGTGTTTCCTAACATTTACCCGGACCCCGGTAGCTCTACTGTTACGTGATGAGCGCCAACTGTGTACACTGTCCCTGTTAGTCATCGGACAAAGGAAGTCTTCAGATTGATATCTCCTGTGGTCTGCTGTGTTTTATCTTATAGGAATACGACGACATCTTCACAGCTTATTTCTTCATCGATGGGTATGGCGTGTCGTATTCCCTTGAAGCGATGATGCGATGCCAGACATACTAGACTACCTGAGGATACGTTGAAATGCATGTAATGCGCATCCAGTTTTCAACAACAACATCTCTTACAAAATCTGTTAACACAGGACTTTACTGGCGTTCGTGAGAACCTAAATATTTTACATCTGCGTCAGTTCAGTAAAGGTTATCGACCTTGTGTGTTGAGGTGGTGACAAATCGATATCACCAGATCCTAACTTATTCAGGCCTTCACCTCTCTCTCTCTCTCTCTCTCTCTCTCTCTCTCTCTCTCTCTCTCTCTCTCTCTCTCTCTCAATATCTATATAAATTTATTGTCAGGATCAACTCCATCCTGAATTGCGATTCCCATCAAAGGGGACAAGTTAGGCTAAACAGAGTTTGTGTCTCTTGCTTAACCCATCAGCTAATCCTACTTGAAAACAACTTCCTTGTGAGGTTACTAAAAACTAGAATCGTTAGAGGACAAGCTCTGTAGGCGTAACTATAAGAAATTATTTCTATCATCTTAGTCATACATCCCTGATCAGTACCATTGGTTGGTGTGAAACACAGTTAGACACTAGACCTATCAGCACTTTAGACATTCAGTCTTCAGTCATTGTCTGTACCAGCGACACCTCGGATATGTATTTGGGACATATACAACCACACGTAAATATATACTGCAATCATACACCTGAATCGGAAGAAAATATTACCAAAATAACCCCAAGGATAGCATAACTGCCGATAGTATCGCTTGCAGCATTTATTGGTAAAACATCATAGTCTTACAATCACACTATACAATACTAAAAGTCTGAAAATATCTTTTACAATTCTAGAGTAGAAAAGTTTATAAGTTAACAAAAATAAAGTATAATGAGCAGCAAATATGACATTTACAAGCCAGTAAGTAACTGTGCGTAGATATTGGAACATACATGAGTGTCGAAGATGATGATAATGATGGTTCTGAAGACGTAGGCACAGGCGGAGGTTGTGAGATGCTCGAGTGAAGATTAGAAAAATTTCTATGATAATAAGATTTTCAGTAAGGGCAGTACGAGACAGCATGGTATAAACGTGATTATGACAACAGCTGCCAGAGTGGTGATCGCAATGAAGTTGATCACAAAAAAAAAAGCATGGAAGGAAAAAGAAACATAAAATATGAAGTAAATGATGCTAAAGACTGTGATAACTTAAATATGATGCTCAGTGCCATAATGCTTGATAAGAGAGAAAGTAATAGCGATGGCAATGATGGTGAAGTTATTCTTTATAACAACGAGAACTGAAGAAACATATGGGCTACCCAACAAATGTAGAGCACACATGGATAACATAAAAATGAAAATGGTGAATGTAGGTTGTGACGTTAAACTCATCAACATGCATGCTAATCATGAACAATAATAATGTAAAGAAAAGTATTTTGCAGACCTTTGAAATTCTGACTAGAAGACAGACAGGCGGAAGAAGATCTGGACTATGTTACATTTATGTGATTATTTCATCGTTTTCTGTTGCATAGCACACTATTGCACATGGGAAATATAAGATACTTCTCAAATTACTGAAATTATTGGCAGTGGTGACCCAGATGTGTACGGCTCTGCCATACAGATATGTGGGGTTTTTGTTGCTGACTCACACATGCAAAGTGATGTTTACCACTTGCGATCAAGACAATTTAGGCTAGACTGTGATGTTGGAGCGACACTATTACTTTTGTTCAGATGTTCTAGACAGTGAGTGTTTTCTAGAACAAGTGAACATTGCCAAGAAGGTTGGGAAAATTCACCTAGATCGACATTTTCTGAGAAAAATAATAATGAAGAAACTCCAAAAATATGCGAATAATTTCAATAATTTGTGAAGCACAGGATTCTGTAGAAAGCATGACTTTATTTTCGTACGTAAATGCCGTGAGACCATCACTAGAATTTGGATATGTTTAAAGAGTATCGTTTTCCCTAGAGAGAGAAACGTGGGCAGCATAAGTGAAGGTCAAATCTAACTGTTGGCCAAACCCCCCTTGAGGAAGGAGGGACAGGGAAAACATTACATTTGATGCGAATTATCACGTCTTACAGCTTTGATGACCGTGGACATGGCCTTAAGCACTCTAACCAAGCAACAGCTACACGTAGACCGGGATAAGGTATATATGACAAAGGACTGCTCAATCATTTTTCTTCAAGATTCTCAATACAAATGATGAATCAGTTTTTCTAAGTTTTTCATTTTTATAATTTTTTTTCACTCATTTTCACTCACTTTTGCTACAGTTGCTTAAGCATGTCCGAGATAATATTGCCCATTAATAATAACTACTTTTACATTACCAACTGTCATACACAAATACAAAAGGCAAAAATTTGTCTGAAACACATCCAGCTGTGCATCACATGTCCTAGTGATTGATTAATATAAGATTTATTCTCTACGTCTCATGTACGGAAATGTATCATGCTATGGTGTGGACATTTCCCATATCCCTTAACAATGGCCAAATTTTAGTATTTATTCCAACATTCAAGATTCAAAGTCTTGCCTTCGGTGTAAACCCTTATGACTACTGGGAGCAGGAGGTTTCCTCTTGCCAGACCTTAATGTTAAGTGAGAGATGAAGTCTCTCATGAAAGACCTTAGACATAGCTCCCACCCCCAACCCTACTGAAAGACCTGGAGGCAAAATATCACTTTCCCTGAAAGACCTTAACATAATGAGAAAGATTATTTCTCCTCCCTTGAAAGACCTTATATTAAAAAACCTTACATTAAGTGGGTTCACTATTTCCTCCACTGAAGGACCTTACATTAAGTGGGTTCACTATTTCCTCCCCTGAAAGACTTTACATTAAGTGGGTTCATTATTACCTCCCCTGAAAGACTTTACATTAAGTGGGTTCATTATTTCCTCCCCTGAAAGACCTTAGAATAAGTGGGTTGCTTATTTCTTACCCTGAAAGACCTAAAGATATGGGGGAGACTAATGTCTCCCCTGAAAGACTGGTAGTCCAACGCTGAGTTTACAATACTAAAGCCAATGAGATCGAACGTTCGAAGTGTGTCCAGCTTGAGAGCCGGCTAAACAGTAATTACTAAAACTCAAAATTTCACTTTTTTCATTGTGGTTCCCAAAATGATTCTCCAATGATGCTTATCTCTAATTGACTACAGAGTTTGAAAGCAAATGAGATTTTAGTCTAATTCACAAACTTTCTTTTGACTAACCTATACAAAAACAGAATCATATCGCTATTTTCCTCCCCTCTGAAGAAAAGCTGGTTATCAGCGGATGAGCAAATGATTCACTAAGATCTTCTTACAATTCTGGATTGTTATCATCTAACACACAACCTCTACATCGTGTTACCTAAATTGGCCTACAGCGACCATAAGCAACAAACAAATGAAATGTTCCTAATTCTACGAAGCACAACACCTGCAAGCTTCGCTGCATGGACAGTATCACTGACATCTGTGATAAAGCTCTTAAATTAACCATCCCCCAAAAAATGTTTTTCTCAGAACTAGTCTTAGTCTCATAGTCCTGTCTTTACTTTCTACCACAAACACTGTAATTACATTGCTAGAAAACATCGGGTAATATTGCTTCAGTGAAAATGATGTTAGTATACTTTTGTCTACGTTACAAAAAGAAAAAAGACGTATTTTCCTTAGGTATTCGAAGTGGCTGAGAATTATATTTCTCGTGAAACATTCCGGAAAATAAGAAGCTTGATTTAAATTTCATTTGAAACCAAAAGTAGTATTTGCTGTTGAGGTGGGCTCCAGCAACCGAAGCCATACTCTTGAAGGTACCAGTGATGTTCCCATGCCAAGCTTGGAAAGCGTAGACGTAATGTTGAATCCCCTGAAACACCGTCTGCGTTTTACAGGGAAAAGCAGTCGCCGGGGCCGTCCTTAGAATCAACGGAACTTGTTGAAGAGTCGCCACCAGACGAGACACATGAGGCAAGCTGACAGACATTTGGTAAGGGCTTCTGGAATGGTTAAGTTAGGTGGTACCACGCTACTGTTCTTCCTGGCAACCTGCTGAGGAGAAAGAAAATGTTTTTACTCTATTTGAAAACAAATGGTCGTTAGAGTAGTTGAAACTGAAGCTACATTTTCATCTGACCTGAATATTGCTTTCATGGAACTGGACTTTGATTAAAATCCTTGATTTCATAAGAGATATGTGTACCTTACCATCTATAACAAGAATTATACATGTAAAATAACTGTTCCTTTGTAGGACAAGATATATGGCTTGAAATTTTAAAAGCAAATGAAACTATTTATATTCTAGCAAATTCAGGTTCCCATGATCGCGTGGCAGCCACCAATACCACCCGTGGTCACTGGTAGTGTCCCTCACTCAGGTGTACATATGTATCTCTTTTTGGTTGACACTCTCGATATCTGTGAGCCTATGACGCAGACAGACAAAGAACAAACATCATCCTTACATTTCATAGAGGGAGACGTACGCCTAATACTAAAGCCTGATAATCTATAAACGGAGAAAGAAAATATGAAAATAATGTCAATAGCGAATCTAGGATATTGAACAACACACGTGAATCTTGTGCTTAGACTAAACCTTAAGGTTCCGCATAACCAGCAACAGCAAGAAAGCAGGTAAGGAGGAATGTGGGAAAGTCACAATACACTTATCCAGTCAGAGAGGTAAGCACCGCTCACAAACCAACAGGAAGTGACACCAAGAAGGCTCTAAATGCGCAAAGATTTAATCAGACCTCAAAGTCCTTGACATTGCCTCCTCCTAGCTAGTTACTAGGAGGAACCGAACCCTCTGCCCGTCACCTTTCATACCTTTATACCTTTTTAAGGATTTCCTGGGAGTCTTAGTGGTTAAACTTGCATCACAGGTGCTCATGTGACAGTGAGAACCGATCGTCTGAGATGTGAATGTCAAGGGCAAGTCGCATCACCAAAACAAGTCGATATCACTTAAGGCTTTATAATATATTTATACAGTCATTAACATAGACGTTACAGTAACGTGCAGATGGTCATTAGCGATACTCAGTATAATGACATCTGCTCTCACAATGGCCTATGTGTCAAGGTGACGGCGAAACTCCCTAAGGCCACGTCAATTAGCTCACGTCCCGCTGGTCTGTGTGTCACGGTTACAGCATGATTCCGTCACTCAGTTTGTTTTAAGTTTTTTGATTGTTATATTTATTACTTATATCTCGGTGCCTCAGCTGGTGACTTGTTCCACTTATTTTAACTTTGTGAGACGAAAACAAGGTTAAAACATTTATATGTCTATGC
>JAUTXX010001192.1:0-10224 GCA_032273605.1 Panulirus laevicauda
GAGGAGAAAAGGGAGACCAAATTGGAGGTGGAAGGATGGACATAGAGCGGGTGAAAGGCATGCAAGGAATAGAGTGAATTGGAATGATGTGGTATACTGAGGTCGGGTGCTGTCAATGGATTGAACCAGGGCATGTGAAGCATCTGGGGTAAGCCATGGGAAGTTTTGTGGGGCCTGGATGTAGAGATGAGCTGTGGTTTCAGTGCATTACACGTGACAGCTAGAGACTGAATGTGAACGAATGTGGCCTTTTGTCACAAAGTGTAGGATACTCTCTTTATGTATTTCCCACTTTTGTCATATAATGTGTAGGGTACTCTTTTTATTCATCTCCCACTTTTGTCATGTACAGTGTACGTTACTTTTTTCATACATCTCCCACTGTCAACACATAAAGTGTAGGCTACTCTTTTTATATATCTCCCACTTTTTTACATATGTAAGGTGTAGGCTAAACTTTTTATACATCTCCCACTTTTGTTATATAAAATGTAGGCTACTCTTTTTAAACATCTCCAATTTATGTCATATAAAAGGCGGGTTACTCTTTTTATATGTCTCCCACTTTTGTCACATAAAAAGTATGCTACTTTTATCATATCACAACTGCTCGGGAAAGAAAGGTTGCCTTAGTTCCAGCCCATAACCTGGAGAGATAGGTTGGCTCATTTCCAGCCCATAACCTGGATAGATATGTTGGTTTAGTGTCAGGCCATTACCTAGAGAGAAATGCTGGCTTAGTTTCAGGATATAACATGGAGAAAGGTTAGTTTAAATCCAGGCCATAATCTGGAAAGAAAGGTTGATTTAGCTCCAAGCCATAACCTGAAAAGAAAGGTTGGTTTAGTTCCAGGCCATAGCCCGGAAAGAAAGGTTGGTTTAGTTCCAGGCCATAACCTAACAATTGGACATATACATATATATATATATATATATATATATATATATATTGGAAAGGCTCGCAATTTTGCGCGTGATCAAGTATATTCCTGAGTCCATGGGGTAAATGAAACATGACAAGTTCCCAAGTGCACTTTCGTGTATGTATGTGTGTGAGTGGATGGGCCATTCTTTGTCTGTTTCTTAGTGCTACCTTGCTGATGCGGGAAACAGCGATTAAGTATGATAATGAATAAATAAATAAGCTGTTATACAGTATGAAATATGCTGTATAAGTGTACAGCATTGCAAAGAAATAATTATCCATACCCACCTGTGGAATGAGATGGAAAAGTGATGAGGCCGCCAGAGACCCCACAGCCAGACCAACCAGGAGCGTTAAAAGTTGCTGGTAGAAGTTGTGCGCCATCAATGGCAACACAGAAACCCCCGCCAAGGAACAACCAGAGATGAGCGTCACAAACAGAAGCCCATAGCCCCACACTGATCACAAAATAAAAACAAGAAAACAGAACAATTTGGATCATAAAACTAAAAAATCAAAGCCCCCAAGAGGCCAAGCTGAACTTTTTATATCAATAGTTGCAACAAAACACATACACCAAGAGATAACAGACTGCTGTTATATGATGGGTACAGCATTTTGTAATATGGAAAACTAAGACCTAGCAAATGTTCAAGCATATGGTATCTTCTCCATTGTTACTAAACTGTTTATGAATCCTGATAAGTCATCTGATCAACTGCATATCTGGTGTGCTGGACACAGCAAAGCAATAAATGTAATGCATATTCCTTGCTTAAATGTTGCTAAGCAAACCTTTTGGCATAAACAAGAAAATTGATAAGCATGGTGGATATGATGGAGTACTGTAGGAGAGGGTCTAAATGTGATGTGGAAAGGCTTTTTGAATGTGGATATGGGGAAAATGACTAAGATACAGGAAAAATTTTTGGACATTAAATATGAACAAAGCTAAGGAGTTGTAAAGAATAGGGAAGAGGGAGTTCAAGAATAAGAGCAAAAGGTAAAATCAAATCAGCCTGTAATGAAGGCCCTCACAAAGACATGTCAGGCACTGTTGCAACAAAGATAATCCATAACTAAATCACAAAGCAATTTATGAAAATGTTCAAAGCAACAAAGAACAAAAGGTTAAGTGAAGTAATAAAAATTGGGAACATGATTTGGGAGAAAATTTAGCACTGAATTTAATGACAACATAAGAATGCAGGGACAAATTATTTAAGGCTGGGTAAGGGCAGGAAAAGATAAAATGATGATTGTATTCTTAACATCAAGGCATGCAAAGAAAGTGGAGGAACACTCTGAAGTCTGCAAATTTTTGAGAAACACAGGCTATGCTTGGTGTAGGTGAAAGACACAAAGGGTGAGCTCTTTTTCTTTCTACTTTTGAGCTAAAGGTTATGGTCAAAAACAGAGTCCTAATCAAGAATAGTTCTAAAGTGAAATGCAAAAAGACTAAAGAAACATATAAGTGAATAATGAAGAGAAATAATAATCTAAGAGTTTTGGAGAAAGAGGCAGGTTGAGATTAAAAAATAACAAACAATGATAAGAAAGGATGATGATGACAAACACATATCTAACAGGAAAAATGAGATAATCCATGCAAATGCGTCTATGGTGCTATTAAAGGGTCAGTGTGGACTGTAGTGGGAACTCAAATAACTGGTGCAAGCTAAGAGATCTTAAATAAGTTTCACTCTCTTTAATAAGTCTCACTCATGTTAAAGTAACTGTAAATTATAAGGCATTTCTTAAAGAGATGGTAATACAAGGAGAATTTCTTTTTTCATTCACTTTTGTTTTTAAGAGGCAGTTGATGAAGAAATCAAATAAAGGCAACAAAGCTCATAGTCAATATGCATGGGAGAGGTGGAAGCCACTTAGAAGGTTAATGAACAGCTAATGGATGGGGTACTAAAATGATGGAAGTATCTGATACAAATGACAAAAACATTATCAACAATCAATGAAAAAAAAGATAATAAGCAACAAATCAAAATACTTTAAGAGATGAAATCAAGATGGGGTGCTACTGTGAATAAATGCAAACGGTGTGACACATGAAGTCTAATATGGACATCCCATGCAAGAGGAAGAAATAATGAAGCAATCAAAAGTTTGGTCATCAGCACACAGTTGTGTACATATACTCAAAAAATGAAAACCCCACCTTCAGCAGATCTAGGTTTTTTGGATGCTTTGCTGCTATTTTCCTGGTTACAACTACTACTTCGCTGAGATTGGTACAAAACAACTGGTAGGAGAGCTTGCAGATCTTCTACATCCAGATTATCGTTCTCTATCCCATATGCTCTCATTAAATCAGTGTCTGTACACTGTAAGACACAAACAAAATGAGAATTGAAGTAATCTGACATGTATTAACTCTTTATCATTACTACTTATAAGATACCCACACCAACATGCAGAATTCTTTGGCAAATATTAAAAAATCCTACACGTACTGGATGTTGATGGTATAAATGAAAAACATAATTACACTATGACATACATTTGCTAATATTTCTTCACATGTACAATTGTCTGATTGAAATATGAAGGACTGGGTATGAGCACAACTCAGGGGTATGGTGAAAAGATACACTGAGGGAGGGTAAGTGTTAGGGATGTCACAGAAAAGGAATGAGACACAGACAAAGAGAGTAGTATCTAATAGTTTTTGTATGGACCTTACTACCATGTAAATACAGAAAAATGCAGATCATATATACATAAGTACAATGGTCTTGTGGAACTCATTCATATGATAAACTGTAGTCACATTTCTCATAAATGATCCATTTGATCTCCTCTTTTACATACAAAATCTCTCCCTTTGTTTTAAAGTCTTCCCTGGGTACATCCCCTTAACATAAACTACCTCAACTTATTACATTTTCTTACTGTGGTGGACATACTCACTGACTTGGATACAAATTCCAATTATGACACCTTCATACTAGGATACACTTTATGACTAGGATGCATTCTCAGAGGAATTTTTCATGAATTCTTTCTCCTATTTCATCTCAAAGTGGGTATCAAAAAGATACTGGAGATGCAAAATCATTTAGAGCTATGAAGGAATAATCTGATCAGAAAAAGAAAAAATATATATATGGTAGTGATACTACAAACCAGAAAATATCACAAAAGGGAAATATGTGTGCTTGAAAATAAGAGCATAAGGAATGGTAAAAATTATGCTGCTTACTCTTGTATGTGACAATGTAAAATGGGGTATGGCACTGATGGGCAAAACAGAGTTCAAGTAATTAAGAGAGATTTGCTAACAGGGGTGTGGAGTACCTGAAGTGTAGACAGTGTGGAGAAAGATAAATGTCTAAAAGCCATACACAAGACCATAAGTCAATGAGCTAATGTAAGGAAAGTCATCACAGAAAGAAAATGAACAAGTAGGTATACAAGAAAGTAAAGATTTGTGCAATAATCATTAAGTTCAACTAAAAGAATCTTGTGGTATATGCAGGAAATCAATTATGGTGATGGAGGACATAGGTGCTATTGTTGTTGAATGATTATTATCTCTCCAAGAAGGAGTTTCATTAGATTTGCAAGACTCAGGGGTGATTCGAAACAGATAATCAAAATTGGTAATCACTAACTGGTACATGTTGCTACCTCTGTAATAATCATTTCATTCAAATATGAATCTTTGTCCTATCTGACTTATGAAACAGTATACATGACAATAAGCTAACTCACCGTTTCTAATATGCTGCACTGAGCTGCAGATAAATCTCTGTTCATGTTACAGTCTGTCATCACAGACACAGGTGGTTCTCTATTAATTGGCATACAATAACGTTTTCCTGTCGTGCATTCTACAAATAACCGAAAGTCCTCTTGTGTAAAATTAATCTTGTTGGCTGAATATCCATACCATCTGCAAACACAAAATGAAACAAACTGAAACCACACTGTCATTGCCAATATAATACAGAAGAAAGATTAATATATAAGAACACATTCTTTCCCGTCCTGCCCAACTTATACAAAACATTTTTTAAAATGATGTCTTCTAGTAAACACATATTAGTCAAAGTACAATATGTCATATCCTCCAGTAAAACTAAAAGCCCCATACTGAATCTCCTCTAAACTAATGTGCTGGAAAAGATCTAATGTTCCTTAGCAACTCAGGTATAAGAGTGAAGCGCATCCCATCCAATGATTCAACCTATCTTCCTGCTCTATAATCCCTAGGTACAGGCCTAATGACCTTCCTCATAGGTCAATGGCCTTTAAACCCAACAAACTAACTAACTAACTGGAATCCCCTTCTATGAAGCTCCTATACGTGCTCCATCTAAGCAATCCACAGTAGCGATAATCTGAAATAATCAATAGTTCAACTAACCCATGTATATTTCACTATCAACTTCCCAATTCTCATGAGGATATCAAATTCAGTCTTTTCACACACAACTGTAATCTAATGATCACATCATTCCTACCTCAGTCTATGAAGGGATAACAAATGGCAACATAAAAAAGAAAAAAATTATTCATATAAACAATGTGTTCCACTCACAACAAGAAGACAAGTAATAAGAGATATAAAAGCAAGAGCTAGCTTAGTTCATCATCTATCCCTCTATCTCAATACCATGCACTGAACTCAGAATCTATGTACAAGGAGCAAATCACAAGTGCATACACGTACCTTTTGCCTGAATGAATTTTGTACTATTTTGCATTTCCAGCCCCAACCCTACACGCCTGCATAAGGACAAGGATAACTAACGCCCCCTAATACCCAAAGGAACAATCAAGTTCAGTGCAACTAGAAATCATCAAACCATATAAACAAACTATGCATGTACTTCATGAAGAGCAAATATCATCCAAACATTCACTTGCCAATTAATACCATCTCCTGAATTCTTACACAGAGATAGCTAAACAAATGTACTGAGCATATTCTGACATACTCCACAATAATATGCTGGAAAACTTGGACATGATATGTTGTTAAGTTTAGAAACACCCTAATGTCATCTACCTTTTCAAAATACTGTAGATATAAGCAACCAAACCACTTCACTCTTCTATCTATAGCCAACGTGGTTCTTCCCTGTTTAAGAGACGTGAAATATGAAGCCTCTCCTGCAGACGCTAGCAAGACTACATATTTCTACTCTGCTACAGCTCATTTCATAATGAAATAAACAGATATTAAGTAATGAAGCTGTCATGCAGCTGATGGAAAAAAAATTCTTTACTTACAGAAATGTCGTAAAATCTGTAACATTTTCTGGCTGTGGTCCCCAATCTGTGTTCCAGTGAGTGACATAACTGCCTGATGTACTTTGTGAGAGATGAGGCATCCAAAAAAGAAGTCCGCTTACCACAGCAATAACAACATTATCCAGAGGTTGCATTGCTCTCTAGTTTGTTTGCAATGGCCAATCTGAAAGACAAAAACTGCAATTGAAATACTCTACTACTAATGACCATGCATTAACTCAAGATTAATGCTTAATCTGCATACAGTTATCAGTATCATCATTACTATTATCATTATCATTACTATTATCATCAAAAACTCAGGACACCTTTAATGGAGCCCCTGCAGCATGAAGGCTGTACTACAATCAGAAGCAGGGAAATGATGGTGGTAAATGTTTGGAATGGATGGTCCTTGAAGAAACTGTGCTCCTTTTCATCCACTGATGATGATGTAACCCCATGCAGGCAGAGCCCAGCAACACTCTTACCACAATAACATATACTAATGATAATAATAATAAGAATAACATTTTTTTCATACCTGCTTGTCTTTTCACCATAGGAAAATAAGAGTAAATAATAAAAGACTGAGCCTTCACGGTAAAATCTTTCCTAGACTCCTTCTCTTTTTCCCACTTTGATAAAATCATCTTTTTAATATTCAACTGCTCTTCCTGCCTGAGTAAGGTAATGCCAGTTTCTAGCAATCCTGTGTACTGTATCAAAACCATAGACTACCATCCACAGCCAAGTCCCACAGATACTCCAAGGCTAGTCTTGAGGACTTCATATGTCCTGGTTCAGTTCATTGACATATGTTATCCCCATATTGTTCCAAGTCATTCTTTCTCCAGTAATGTATGCCTCTTGCCCTCCTGAATGTTAAGGCCCTGATAACCCAAAGATTCCTAAACTCCAGCCTTTCATTTTCTTGGTATCCCTCTCTCCCATACTCCCACCACTTTTTACACATAGATCCTCTCCAGGGGTATCTCCACCGGATCAGCCCTCTCAATCAGACTACTTGCATCATTACACTTCTATTCAACAATGCCACTTCTTATATGAGCCTCCCACCTCATGCCAAAAAATTAATTTCCATTGCATCCATCCAATTTCTTTCCTTTGCATTCAAAGCCTAAAAGTCACATCCATCCAACACCATCAGGACTACTATTCTTTCAAACACATCCATCTTTGCCCTAAAACACAATGACATTTCCTTGCGCATGCTCCTTAATACACCCATCCAGGATTATCATCCCCTTTCCATCCTGTGACTCACTGCAGCCCCCATTGTCCCATATGGTGCCACTTCCACTCCCAGATACCTAAGGCATTACATTTCCTCCATGTCCTCCCAAATTAAACCCACACTCAAAGCATCGTGTCTCATCCCCCTGCTGCATCTCATCACATAATTTCATTGAAATATACATTCAATTTATTTTCTTTATATATTCTCTCAAACTGTTACCAGCTTCTGGAGTTTCTTTCAAGAGTCTGCCACAAAAGCTGAGTCACTAGCAAACAAGTGATTTGCTTCCCATGCCCCAACACCAGCATACTGCAGACCTATTTCTGGCTCCAAGACTCTCACATTTACCACCCTCACCACCCTATCCATAAAGAAATTAAATATCCATGGTGACATCATACATTCTTGACACTGACTCATCTTCATCCAAAACAGCAGACTCTCCACCCTTTTCCCAATCCAGTAATAACTCCTCTGCCCCATATATCCATAGAAACTTCCACAAGGCATCACTGTCAAACATATCATATTCTTTTTCTACATCCATAAATGCCACATACATCTCAATCTCTCTTTATGTATTCCTCAAACACATTCTTTAAAGCAAGTCTTTAGTTCTCCCTACATCACTCTCTTTCTCCAATTACATTTCTCACATACATTCTTCAGACCAAAACTCCAGTTCAGACATTCTCTACCTCTCCTGAAACCACACTAATTCCCAGTCAGCATAAGACCTACCTCTGAATCATCACTCTCCCATATATCTTACCATGTATACTCAAAACACTTGTACCTTTGTAATTAAAAAATAAATTTTGGCCCCTTGCCTCTGTAAAATAACTATATATGCATTCTCTTAATCTTCAGGCACCTCATCTTGGGCCATATGTGTCAAACAGCATGACTAACCTTCATTAATACCATCATCTCTTTCTTGAGAAACTCACCTGCAGACTCATTCACCACCAACACTTTAACATATATCTCACCTTACACAAGCCTTAACTACTTCCATATTCAATATCTCATCTGCTATGACTCTTTTAACCTGCATACTACCTCATCCTTAACACACCATATTTGCCTCCCTAACATTTAACACAATCAGCACTTTCAAAATATACCCCATTTCTTCTTACATCTAAATCTGTTACCACTTCCTCATCCACTCTCCTCAATGTCCCATTTGCCCTGTTATTCTCTTACTACTGAACTTCTAAAAAATTTCTTATTCTCTGAATCCCTTTAATACTTTTTCCAATATCTCACATCTTTCTCTTGACCTCACATCACTTTCTCTTATACTCCTCCAAATTTCACACAACCTTCTCAGAAGACAAAATTTACATACTTCTGTTTTCTGTCCCATCAATGATTACCTTCTTCGTTTCAGCACTCAATTAGTCTTTATCACAAATCTACAATCCACCATCTGCATGCCATACACTTTTACTGTACACTTAAGCACTACTTACCTGAATACCTTCTACTCTGTCTCATTTACTCTCACTCTCTGTCATTCTTCACTCAATCTCTCCTGGTATCTGCAAGCAGGCCACTTTTCCATGCTCACTCACTTTTGGCACTTCTCTCACATGTATGTCATTTCCTCTCTTCCTAAACTCAATGTAAACTTTCCCACTTGACTCCTTAAAATGACAGTTAGAGGTATTAAGAATTTAAAAGTTGAATGATAGTAAGAAAACTCTAAAAGATGAGGCATCACAAATAGAGAACTCTCTCCTCTCATGCAAGAAGCACTTGGTAATCTGAAGCTTACAGGATAATAATGCAAGGATAGAGAAGTGGGGTCAAAAAAGAAGAGCACCCTCCCTACATATATACCAATGGGTAATAATGCACAAACATATTGCCCTATACAATAAAGCATATCAAGAAACTTAGCAAGAAGCTTATCATCAAATCTGGAGAAATCTTTGTAGAACAACAGAGTGGTGAATGGCTAGAAAAAGTATGTGAAGAACAACGAATGATAAATTAAGATACTTATAAAACTACATGATACTAAAGACTATTACAAAATAGGACCCCAAACGTGTGATACCTGCCCATAGTGAACAAATATGTTGTAGTCACAAATAAGTAATCTCATGCTAACACACATTAGACAGACTGTTGACAGAATTAAACTACATTTTTGGTCAACCTAAAAGTGGACCTCAAGTATACAAGTTAGAATCAGCAGCAGCAGCTTATTCTTACTTGAAACACAAATATGCTTGAGAAGGTCCAACAGAATGCAATGAGATTTCTGCTAGAATTAAGTGAAATGAGTTATAGGAAGAGGAGGGAAGTCCTTGAACTGTACACATTAGTGGAGATAATGATATGGGGAGACATGATAACAGTCTTGAAATTCCTTAGATGCTACAATGATACCATTATTTACAGTTCTTCAAAATACAAATTATCTGTGAAACAAAAGGACACATAACAAAGGACTGGGCACAAGAAGTGTCAGAAAAGATTTATATATATATGTTCTTTCAAAAACAAAGAAAAGAGATTGAGGTGTTGTATATGTGCCCTAATCATTTTTCCCAATACTTACTTCATATGTACCAAGGCTTAATCACCCTCATATGGAGTGGTGCTTATACATCTGGGGTAGGTCTTCATCTATTTCTCTATTAACAGGAGTGGAATCAAAATCATTTCATCCCATTAATACTTTTAGGGTCTTCTTTAGGAAACATGTGCACCATAAGTTTTAACTTCTTGGAGTTTTGATACATGAATATATGAAAGTATTTTATGC